>JANFOE010000824.1:0-194695 GCA_025667525.1 Glebionis coronaria | reverse complement strand
TTTTTACAAGATAATTAAATTAATTAATACATGACTTATAATTAATTTAATTAAACATGAAACTTAGGTTATTATTATTATTAAATAATACATATTTTAACCTAAGTATTTATTTATTTATATTACACTGTAGTCTTAATTAATTATTAAGCATGACATATAATTAATTAATAATCATGACTTAGGTTATATTAATACAGTATTAATACATGTTTTAACCTAAGTATTTTTATACACTTTAATTTAATTAAATCATGCTTATATTTAATTATATCGTATAACCTATAGTTTATTTAATTAACATAATATTATTAATAAACTACACTATAACTACATGACTTATGATATTAATTCAGCTTAATTCTAAATATGGAAACCTTATAATTCAGGAAACTTACTATTTTTGGAAACTTTCTATTTTTAGAAACTAATCTATTTTAAGCAGTTAATCTATTTTTGGAAACTTTCTATTTTAGGAAACCTGCTATTTTTAGAAAGTTACTTATTATGACACAACAAGTATAATAATACAAAAAATTCAAGTAATACTAAATCAGAATATGCATAATACATGATAAACACAGCATAACGTTAAAATCAGTAAAACAAGACATGAACATATAAAACAAGCTAAGACATGATATAAAATCAGTTACGTACTCCATAAGCAGAAGACTTATACACGTATACTATTTATGTAGCATTAGTGAGATCGAAGTAGGACTCTCTTCCGTTCGTCTTCTTCGTTCACTGGACATAAGGTACGGATTTCCCGACCTTTCAGTAGGCACATTCTTACCTTATTAGGAGTTCCCCGTCTGCAGCCAACTGTTTTCCCAGTATTTGTTTTATATGTTTGATAATTATGTTAGAATAAGATCCTAAGCCATATACATGCATGACCAGTGTCACCTAATTATGAAGGTACCATAACCATAACACTGGAGGCACCAGTGTTATGACTTCCCCATGGCGAAGTGATTGCTCGTGGCGTCCCTTTTCAGTTTTGTCCATTATATAATATTATCATGTGGGGTGTATGGTTGCATCCTAGTTACATGTTTATCAGTATCATCAGAGTGAATGCGATGTGTGCCTTGCATCCTTCACTAGGAGTTAATCCCTCCTACCTAGACTATTTAATTAGAGGCAACCCCTCTAATTGTATGACGATGTCTCCCCTCCAAGTATTCATGCACGGTGGAACCTCATGACCTATATGGGTTATTTGGCTAATTAAAACAATTTTTCATAGAAACATAAGTCTTTTCAAACTATAAAACCAGTTTTATGAACATGAATCCTATTTTATCTTATAACTTATGTTATTCCCCTGCTATTAGTCTTATATGCTTACGTTATTCTATGTCATACTTGTATATCCGTGCACTGAGCGTTATGCTCAGCCGTTTTCCTTTCATGTTCCCAAACGATATGTACTCAAGGGCGCTCGTAGACTTTAAGCGTACGTGCATATGGATTGGAAGCTTCCTAGCCTTCTTACTTTATGCATTTCATCATACATTTTGCTATTTATTTTTATGGACATTGTTTAGTCCTTTTCCTTTACAATACTTATGTTTGTGTGTGATGAGTTTATACTTTGGGGTACCGATGTTTGTTTCTGGTATGTCCTTTTATGGTCATGTGATGTTTTAAGACATTTTCCTTGTATGCTTTGATGACACACCATAATCACGCGTGACATTCCATTTACCAAAATGGGGTGTTACATACCAAGTGGCCAAGACCTACATCAGCGACTGAAGTTCACAGTTTCCTAGGCTTAGCTGGTTACTACCGTAGGTTAAGAACTTTTCCCGTTTAGCACTGCCATTGACCAAACTGATGCGGAAAGGGGAGAAATTCTTTTGAATTGAAGAAAGAGAGAAGATCCTTGAAGACCTAAAGCAGAAGTTAGTATCTGCACCGATTCTTACTCTCCCATCTGGTACAGGTGGATTTCAAATTTACAGTGATGCTTTAGGGAAGGGACTTGGATGTGTTCTCATGCAACATGGGAAAGTGATTGCATACGCATCACGACAGCCTAAGCCTTATGAGGAGAATTACCCTACGCATGACTTAGAACTTGCAGCAGTCGTGTTTGCATTGAAGATATGGAGGCACTACTTGTATGGAGAATCATGTGATATCTTCACAGATCACAAGAGCCTGAAATACATCTTGACTCAACGTGAGCTGAACATGAGACAGAGAAGATGGTTAGAGCTGTTGAAGGATTATGACATTAATCTGTAGTATCATCCCGGCAAGGCGAATGTAGTGGCAGATGCATGATAGTTGTAAATTCACACTCGTTTAGGAAAACGAGGTAAAAGCGGTAAGTACTAAGTGAACGTTTAGGAAAGCGTAAGCGCTTATGACCCTTTGTGTGGGATCGTTATCAAAGAGGCTTCGTGTGTGTTTTAAGAAATGATTAACTTTGAGATTAAACTACGACGAAAGACGTGAATATAAAACCGTAAAACGTGACGAAATTTAAAAATTACCCTAAAAATTCCTAGAAAATTGCAATAAATCCTAAACAATGCAATTGGAGTTTACAAGAAATCAAAAATCACTCAAACCTTTTATATAATTAAATAATAATTTTTAATGCTAATTAAAGCCCAAAAAATCAAATTAATTAACAAAAAGACCAAAATGAGTTTTTTCAATTTGTAAACCTCTAAAATAACTTAATTAAACTGAAAAATATTTTTGAAAAATTAAAAACTAATTAATTTTTTTTAAAAATGATTAAAAACTATTAAAATATTAAAATAATCCTAAAAATTAATTAAATGATGAGAAAATTAATTTAAAAGTTTTAAAAATCCTAACTTAATGTCTTTGACCTAAGAAAAATGAAAAAGTTGCAAAAATCCTAAAAATAATTTTTACTAATAAAATAATAATAAAATATTAATAAAAATCCAAAAATATAAAAATTCTAAAAACTTGCGAACTATTTTATTTTAACTTAATTAAACAGAAAATGAACTTGAAATTACAAAATACCCCTAATGGGTCTCCAAATGGGCTAAAAGCCCAAAACTTTCAGTCTAGCTTAAAATTTAATTTTAAACACAAAACTCTAAAGGCCCAAAAGCTGAATTAGTGCTTATCACAGCTTAATGAACAAACAGCTTATTCTTAATGGGCTTTTTGGCCCATTAAGCCATAAGCTAATGCCATAAGCTGAAATTTGACACACATCCTTCTAATGAGATTATAAAGCTGTTTGTAAAAATAGTTTTTGAATAAGCCCAAGAAATAAGCCTGAAATAAGCAAAAGCTCTCTACACAAAACGACAAAATAGTCGTTTTCGAGTTCTAGACCACTTCAAAGGCCGATTCAAGTTGCAAAAGCTTTGTAATGACTTAATTAAGCAAAATAACCAAAAAGATTTCAAATAAGCACACTAAATAAGCTTGGATAAGCAATAAGTTGTTTTGAAAAAGAAAAGTCAATTCGTTTTCTAGTCAAACCTAAAAGTCAAAGGCTCAAATGCTCCAGATTAGTCAAACGGGTCAAATAAGGAAGATTGATTACCAAAACAAAGTTGTTGCACAATAAAATAAGCTAATATAGCTTACTGATAAGCTGTTCACAAATTAACACTAGTAGTGGCTAGAAACAGTGGGAAAGGGTTCCCACTGCTTGACTTTCTTGACCTTTTGTTTTTAGTGGACTTTTGTTAGATTCAATGGACAAACAAGGCACCCTTATAACCAGTGGGTTATAAGGAGTCAATAACAGGCAAGAACACACAAAATCAATAGGCCAATTAGTACAGTTAATTCAACATGTGCTCAGATATGATCCAGACTTAGTATAAGCAGATCTGGTGGTTATAAGCTACTTTTAAGCTAGAATAAGCTAACCAAACTCCACAAAAAGCACACAATAGCAATAGCAGACTTAATGACACACAAATAAACTCATATCATGCACTGGTTTCAAGATTTAAGTTGGATTCAACCATATGCAAGTTACTGATGAACAAAATGAACACAAGAACTAGGTTTGCTGAACTACTTGACCATAGATCCAGTTTCAAAGCCACAAATCTACTTCATAGGTTACACAAACTATGTTTAAGCACTTTCTAACCCTAAATAAGCATACACTCTAGGTGTTCCCAAATTTTCAAGTCAAAATAGCCTAAAACAAACTAGTTATAGCACGTGTTTAGATTTGAAGTTTAAAAGCACCAGACTTGCAAATACCAGCACACATACACTTGAATATCAGGTAAAAACACAAAACACCCTTACACAACTACTCAATCCAACATTCAAAACATAAATTAGTAGACCCAAACACCCTTTTAACTATTGAAAATCAAAATTTTGCAAAGTAAAAATGTTTTCAGGTTATACCAAGCTCAATCAAGCATCATAACAACATTATCATGCAGTAAGAACAAGATTCAAGCCACAAGAACACCACATACAACAGCAGAATACCAAATCACATAAATCAAATTTTCAACAGATTTTAGAGAAAGACAGCTCAAACCTCATGAATGTACATCCACACTCATGGATTTATAGCTTATGTGCCTAGCTAAACAAGGCAAAAGCTTCCAATAAGCTGCTAAGAACAACAAGGTTAGAAACAAACAGATTATATGAAAAATAATGAAAATGAACAAGATTTGATCCAAGCTTGTTCCCCACTCCTTGAATCCTCCCAAACCACAAGCTTCACTACACCTTGATAAGTGTCTTATCAGGGTGTTATGATCAACTTATGATCCAAAAGTTCAAGTGTTTGAACTAAAAACTTAGAAAAATTCATATTTTTGGAAATATTTTGAAACACTTGCATAAACTTTAAAACCAAACTTTGAAACTTAGAAATCACAAACTCATATCAGTTAACAATAACAAGAAAGTAAATTCGGACTTGTAATTCATCACAAAGTTCATACATGTTTCATTTCACTTGAGCAAATGCTTTACAGACTTTTGACCTAGGAAAACCAAGAACAAGAACTAATGTTGCATACTAGAGGCTCTATATAGAGCCTTTACAATGATCTAAGTGCTGAAAATAACTAGAAACCCTAATTATGAAGTTCCTCATTTGCCCTTGAAGGTTTGAACTTTGTTGACTAAATTTGACTTGGGAGCTGTTACATATGACATATGTTTGTTGTTTTGTGATCTCATACGTCCAAGCAAGCTTAGAATGTAAGCTTAAGTGTGGTTCATTGATTTCACTGCAAGCTTTTGTCTTCTTCTCATCTTTGTAGCAGGGGACTATACATGTGAGCATTTGGGTGAGGTGACATAAGTGTTGTGGGTTGGGTTTTGTTAAGGATGACCTTAATCATAAATCTGGAAAAGATTAGGTCTTAATTGCAAGTGATTAGTAAATACCCAAAATTGTTCTTCATGTGAATCGTTGTGGGTTTGATCCGGATTTGTGTTTAAAAAAGTGTTATGGTGCGTAATTAATATAACTAATTAAATTAGTTATATTAAACCGGTGGTGGGAAGTGAGGTGGCACAATGGTGTTGTGTGATTGGTGGAAAAGAGATAGTAGGGCACATGACAGTCACTGGTTGGTCTAGGTAAGTTTCATGTCTCCCATATTAAACCCCTCTTCTTTCTTCATTCTTTCAATTCATGTTTATATCAGCCAAAATCAGAATCCTTTGTTAAATAAGTTTTGTTTTTCACACATTGGCCACAAAAACTTTTCAAAGGTATTTCAAGGACTTGTTTTGTAATTTGATGATATTTGAAGGGCTGTTTTTGGCATGTCTTCATTCTTCAAGGTCTTCACTTGTTTCTTTATCTTCATGGAGGACTAAAAGTGACAAGTCTTAAAATTTAAGGGACCATTCTTGCCAATTCTTCAAAGTTGAGGGTCCTTTTTGTAATTTTGACAAACTTTAAGGACCAAACTTGTAATTATGAATATACAAGGGTTTAAAGTGTCAATTCTTCAATAATGAAGGACCTTTCTTGTACAATCTTCAATTCTTTAAGGACTTTTCTTAGAAAATCAACTCTAGGGTCTGGTTCATTGTGCGGCTTTGTTTCTAGTGTTCGTTTTTGCTTGGTTCTTGTGATCTTTATCCATTTTCTCTATATCCGTACCTAAAATACACATTGAACAAATACAAGCATATATTGGCACATTTTCTGATATTTTTACCATTTAAAGCCCGTTTTGGACGATGAGACTATGTATAAAAGCAGTCTCATCACTCCCCCATACTAAACCATTGCCGTGCCCTGACGCAATACTTTGGTTGGCAAACCCTCGATTAGCCCTTTTTCTCTTAACACGCACAAGCAAGCGGGGGAAACGAGGCGACGCTAAGCACTTAAGAGCCTTTTTCCCTTAGGTCGTGAAATACAACCGCCTTATACTCACCTTATAGTTTGTGTTAATTAAAATCAAGCTTCTCGAAAGTAATTATCTATTTTGCTTTTTTTCTTTGTTTGAGATTCGAATACAATGATTGAGTGATGAAATCCCAAATCAAGGTTGTGTTTTCACACTTTTGGAGTACTTGTTAATTTATTGTGATACGTATACAATATAGTAATAATATTCACACAAAAAACGAAAAACCGATAATACGTGTGCTTAGAGTTCTAAAACAAACAATTACTATTTATGGTTAATATAAAAATAAAATTTATTCAAATCAAAACACAACACGCCTCCCCAGCAGCGGCGCCAAAAATGATAGTTGTAAATTCACAATCGTTTAGGAAACGAGGTAAAAGTGGTAAGTACTAAGTGAACGTTTAGGAAAAACGTAAGCACTTATGACCCTTTGTGTGGGATTGTTCTCAACGCGGATTGGTGTGTGTGTTAAGAAATGATTAACTTTGAGATTAATATTATGAAGAAAGAAAAGAGAAATGATGACGGTTACGAATAGAATTAAACTACGACGAAAGACGTGAATATAAAACCGTAAAACGTGACGAAACTTAAAAATTACCCTAAAAATTCCTAGAAAATTGCAATAAATCCTAAGAAATGCAATTAGAGTTTACAAAAAATCAAAAATCACTCAAACCTTTTATTTAATTAAATAATAATTTTTTAATGCTAATCAAAGCCCAAAAAATCAAATTCATTAACAAAAAGCCCAAAATGAGATTTCTAAAATTTTAAACCTCTAAAATAACTTAGTTAAACTAAAAAATATTTTTTAAAAATTTAAAACAAATTAAAATTATTTAAAAATTATTAAAAACTATTAAAATATTAAAATAATCCTAAAAGTTAATTAAATGATGAGAAAATTAATTTAAAAGTTTTAAAAATCCTAACATAATGTATTTGACCTAAGAAAAATGAAAAAGTTGCAAAAATCCTATTAATAATTTTTAGTAATAAAATATTAATAAAAATCCAAAAATTTAAAAAATTCTAAAAACTTGCAAACTAGTTTATTTTAACTTAATTAAATAGAAAATGAACTTGAAATTACAAAAATACCCCTAATGGGCCTCCAAATGGGCTAAAAGTCCAAACAGTTAGCTTAATGGGCTTATTTAAGGCCCAATAAGAAAATGTTGTCCAAATAAGCCTAAAACTTCAAGTCTAGCTTAAAATTCAATTTTAAACACAAAACTTTAAAGGCCCAAAAAGCCGAACCAATGCTTATCACAACTTAATGAACAAACAACTTATTCTTAATGGGCTTTTTGGCCCATTAAGCCATTAGCTAATGCCATAAGCTGAAATTTGACACACATCCTTCTAATGAGATTATAAAGCTGTTTATAAAAAGAATTTTTGAATAAGCCCAAGAAATAAGCCTGAAATAAGCAAAAGCTCTCTAAACAAAACGACAAAATAGTCGTTTTCGAGTTCTAGACCACTTCAAAGGCTGATTCAAGTTGCAAAAGCTTTGTATTGACTAAATTAAGCAAAATAATCAAAAAGATTTCAAACAAGCACACTGAATAAGCTGGTATAAGCAATAAGCTGTTTTGAAAAAGAAAAGTCAATTTGTTTTCTAGTCAAACAAAAAAGTCAAAGGCTCAAATGCTCGAGATTAGTCAAATGGGTCAAATAAGGAAGATTGATTACCAAAACAAAGTTTTTGCACAATAAATTAAGCTAATATAGCTTATTGATAAGCTGTTCATAAATTAACACTAGCAGTGGCTAGAAACAGTAGGAAAGGGTTCCCGCTGCTTGACTTTCTTAACCTTTTGTTTTTAGTGGACTTTTTTGGATTCAATGGAAAAACAAGCCACCCTTATAACCAGTGGGTTATAAGGAGTCAATAACAAGCAAGAACACACAAAATTAACAGGCCAATTAGTACAGTTAATTCAAAATGTGCTCAGATATGCTCCAGACTTGGTATAAGCAGATCTGGTGGTAATAAGCTACTTGTAAGCTAGTATAAGCTAACCAAACTCCACAAAAGAGCACAAAATAGCAATAGCAGACTTAATGACGCACAAATAAACTCATATCATGCACTGGTTTCAAGATTTAAGCTGGATTCAACCATATGCAAGTTGCTGATGAACAAAGATGAACACAAGAACTAGGTTTGCTGAACTACTTGACCACATATCCAATTTCAAAGCCACAAATCTACTTCACAGGTTACACAAACTATGTTTAAGCACTTTTTAACCCTAAATAAGCATACACTCTAGGTGTTCCCAAATTTTCAAGTCAAAATAGCCTAAAACAAACTAGTTATAGCACAGGTTTAGATTTGAAGTTTAAAAGCACTAGACTTGCAAATATCAACACACGTACACTTGAATACCAGGTAAAAACACAAAACACCCCCTACACAACTACTCAATCCAACATTCAAAACATAAATTAGTAGACCCAAACACACTTTTAACTTTTGAAAATCAAAATTTTGCAAAGTAAAATTGTTTTCAGGTTATACCAAGCTCAATCAAGCATCATAACACCATTATCATGCAGTAAGAACAAGATTCAAGCCACAAGAACACCACATACAACAGCAGAATACCAAATCACATAAAACCAAATTTTAACAGATTTTAGGGAAAGAAAGATCAAACCTCATGAATGTACATCCACACTCAGGATTTATAGCTTATGTGCCTAGCTAAACAAGGTACAAGCTTCCAATAAGCTGCTAAGAGCAACAAGGTTAGAAACAAACAGATTATATGAAAAATAATGAAAATGAACATGATTTGATCCAAGCTTGTTCCCCACTCCTTGAATCCTCCCAAACCACAAGCTTCACTACAACTTGATAAGTGTCTCAGGGTGTTATGATCAACTTATGATCCAAAGTTCAAGTGTTGGAACTAAGAACTTAGAAAAATTCAGATTTTTGGAAAAATTTTGAAACACTTGCATAAACTTTAAAACTAAACTTTGAAACTTAGAAATCACAAACTCATATCAGTTAACAATAACAAGAAACTAAATTGGGACTTGGAATTCATCACAAAGTTCATACATTTTTCATTTCACTTGAACAAATGCTTTACAGACTTTTGACCTAGGAAAACCAAGAACAAGAACTAATGTTGCATACTAGAGGCTTTATATAGAGCCTTTACAATGACGTAAGTGCTGAAAATAACTAGAAACCCTAGTTATGAAGTTCCTCATTTGCCCATGAAGGTTTGAACTTTGTTGTCTGAATTTGACTTGGGAGCTGTTACATGTGACATATGTTTGTTGTTTTGTGATCTCATACGTCCAAGCAAGCTTAGAATGTAAGCTGAAGTGTGGTTCGTTGATTTCACTACAAGCTTTTGTCTTTTCTCATCTTTGTAGTAGGGGACTATACATGTGAGCATTTGGGTGAGGTGGCATAAGTTTTGTGGGTTGGGTTTTGTTAAGGATGACCTTAATCATAAATCTAGAAAAGATCAGGTCTTAATTGTAAGTGATTAGTAAATACCCAAAATTGTTCTTCATGTGAATAGTTGTGGGTTTGATCCGGATTTGTGCTTAAAAAGTATTATGGCGCGTAATTAATATAGCTAATTAAATTAGTTATATTAAACCAGTGGTGGGAAGTGAGGTGGCAGAATGGTGTTGTGTGATTGGTGGAAAAGAGATAGTGTGGCACGTAGCACTCACTGGTTGGTCTAGGTAAGTTTCATGTCTCCCATATTAAACCCCTCTTCTTTCTTCCTTCTATCAATTCATGTTTAAATCAGCCAAAATCAGAATCCTTTGTTAAATAAGTTTTGTTTTTCACACATTGGACACAAAAAATTTTCAAAGGTATTTCAAGGACTTGTTTTGTAATCTGATGATATTTGAAGGGTTGTTTTTGGCATGTATTCATTCTTCAAGGTCTTCACTTGTTTCTATGTCTTCATGGAGGACTAAAAGTGACAAGTCTTCAAATTTGAGGGACCATTCTTGCCAATTCTTTAAATTGAGGGTCCTTTTTTAATTTTGACAAACTTTAAGGACCAAACTTATAACTATGAATATACAAGGGTTTAAAGTGTCAATTATTAAATATTGAAAGACCCTTCTTGTACAATCTTTAATTCTTCAAGGACTTTTCTTGGAAAATCAACTCTAGGGTCCGGTTCATTGTGCGGCTTTGTTTCCCGTGTTCGTTTTTGCTCTTTTCTTGTGATCTTCTACCATTTTCTCAATATCTATACCTAAAATACACATTGAACAAACACAAGCATATATTTGGCACATTTTATGATATTTTTACCATTTTAAGCCCGTTTTGGACGATGAGATTATGTATAAAAGCAGTCTCATCAATGCAATTAGTAGAAAGTCCGTTATGATCAGCGGCATTAAGATTGAGGAAGAGTGTAAAACCCGCATGCTTTTACCATGAACAGTGCACTTGGTAAACGTACGTACAAACTTAAACCTTCTTTTTATAGCATGAACACGTGTCACGATTAGTAATTACAGAAGTTATGTACGTATAATTACACGAGAAGTCTTAAGTACGTGTTAGTACACGATAATTACGAACATATAATTATGTATTTACGTATATTATTAATACGATTAATATCGTTACGTACAAGTATTTATAATAACACGAATACTAAATAATAATGTAACACGTAAACACGAACACACGAGCATGTAATATTTTAGACACGAGAAAGGCTTCGGGTTTCCCTTGTGGGCCATACAAGCCGTGACACCAAGAGAAGGAATGGGCCAAGCCCATGTTTTGTTTTATAAAATTAACGAATAAGGAAAATATGCATTTTACAGAGTTTTTCATAAAATCATAAAACCCTAATCTCTTTTTTCTCTCTCTTGGCCGGCGGCAACACAACACCACAAAGAGGTGTTTCTTTGATCTTGGTTAACTAAATTCAAGTAGTGTGTTCGTGTAATCGTTCTCCATTTATTCCACGTGTTTGGTAATCCGTAAAACCTTTTCTTATTAGTTTTTTTTTATTTTTATGATGAACACATGAACAAGGGATTTAAAAACAAGAATTAAAAACATGTTATGAATCATAGTGGGTAAAAAGTAAGGGTTTGTTCGGGTTTGGTTTGCTCGGCCGAAACACAAACCGAGAGCCCTAGGCTCTCGGCGTGTTCTTTGTCACGCCACCAACCGAGATCTACGATATCGGTGGTGTTTGGTTCGGTCGACAGCAGGACAAGGCACCCCGACATGCGTCGAGGGTGTCCTTGTGGTTTTGGTTGGGTCTCGGCAGCAGCAGTCCACCACCGGTACACAACCTGTGGCAGTTTGGGGTCAAGCAGGGGGAACGCAGCGCGCAACAGCAGGGACCATCGGCACATAGCCGGTGGGAACCCACTGCTGTTGGCAGTGGCTAGCCGAGAGGGACAAGACAACCGGCTTAAGCCGGTGGCAGCCTTAACAAAGGCAGTGGCAACCAGCCAAGCTGGTTTGCCACTGTTAAGGGAGTGTTTGGTTCGGACCGGTTCAAAGGGTTCTGGGTCCGGTTCACGACATGTCTAACTTAATTACATTGGTCCAGTTCATGACTAAAATATGTACAAGTATTTTATTTAACATGTGTTTATTTTTTTTACAAGTTATTAAATTAATTAAAACATGACATGTAATTAATTTAATTAAATCATAGACTTAGGTTAATTATTATTTAGTAAATAACACATGTTTTAACCTAAGTACTTAATTATTTAATTTAGACTATAGTATTAGTTAATTATTAAAACATGGAATATAATTAATTAATAATCATGCTTAGGTTATTATTAATACAATATTAATACATGTTTTAACCTAAGTATTTTATAAACTTCAATTTAATTAAATCATGCTTATATTTAATTAAATCATGTAACCTATAGTTTATTTAATTAACAAGATACTATTAATAAACTATACTATAATCACATGACTTATGATATTTATTCAGTAAACTTAAGCTTATATTATTAGCTTATTAATTCAGCTTAATTCTAAATATGGAAACTTTCTAATTCAGGAAACTTACTATTTTTGGAAACTTTCTATTTTTAGAAACTGGTCTATTTTAAGAAGTTAATCTATTTTTGGAAACTTTCTATTTTTGGAAACTTTCTATTTTTGGACACTTTCTATTTTCGGAAACTTTATACTTTAGGAAACCTGCTATTTTTAGAAAGTTACTTATTATTACACAACAAGTATAATAATACAATAAATACAAGTAATACTTAATCAGAATACGTAGAATACACGATAAACACAGCATAACGTTTAAATCAGCAAAATAAGACATGAACATATAAAACAAGCTAAGACACGATATAAAATCAGTCACGTACTCAGTAGACAGAATACTTATACATGTACACTATTTATGTAGCATTAGTGACATCGGAGTAGGACTTCCTTTCGTTCGTCTTTTCCGTTCACTGGACACAATGTACGGATTTCCCGTCCTTTCAGTATTGACATTCTTTCCTTATTAGGATTTCCCCGTTTGCAGCCAAATGTTTTCCTAGTATTTTGTTTTATATGTTTGATACTTATGTTAGAATAAGAGCCTAAGCCATATACATGCATGACCAATGTCACCTAGTTATGGAGGTACCATAACCATAACACCGGAGGCACCAATGTTATGACTTCCCCACGGCGATGTGATTGCTCGTGGCGTCCCTTTTCACTCTTGGCCATTATATTATGTTATCATGTGGGGCGTATGGGTACATCCTAGTTACATGTTTATCAGTATTATTAGAGTGAATGCGATGTGTGTCTTGGATCCTTCACTAGGACCTGATCCCTCCTACCCAGACTATTTAATTGGAGGCAACCCTCTAATTGCATGACGAGGTCTCCCCTCCAAGTATTCATACACTGTGGAACCTCATGACCTATATGGGCTATTTGGCTGATTAAAACAGATTTTCATGGAAACATAAGTCTTTCCGAACTATAAAACCAGTTCTATGAATATGAATCCATATTACTTAGAACTTAGAATATTCTGTTGCTATTAGTCTTAGTTATGTTTTAGCCATTTATACTATGTCGTACATCCGTGCACTAAGCGTTATGCTCAATCGTTACTTTCCTTTCTATGTCCCAAAACGGCAGGTACTCAAGGACGGACTCGAGCATTTGGAGGAATTGCATAGGATGGAAGCTGCTATAGACTTCTTCTCCTTTTTGCCCCTTATACTTATGCTTGTTTAGTCTTTTCTAGTTCATTTAATTTATTTATGTTTTGGGCTTATGTTTAGGAACTGATGTTTGATTCCGGTTTTCCCTATGGTCATGTATGTTTTACTACATATTACCTTGCATGCTTTGATGACACGCCATAATTATGCGTAACAGTCCACTTATCAAAGTGGGGTGTTACAATTATGGTATCAGAGCCAAGGCTTCGACCTGTAGGCTCTAAAACTCGACCCGTGACTAGCGGGTAGTCACCAGAAGCTTCCTAAGTCAACGCTTGTTAATCCACGTATTGATATTTTCAGCACCTTGTTGTTTTAACCATGATGTTTTTATCGGTATTGTTCTACTAATATGGATGACCAACCGTCATTATAACACCCCCAATTTACCACGCAGCAGAATACCAATTTGGGCGTTATTTTCATAGCACATCACACACAATTACAGAAAACGACCTCAAAAGAGACGTTTAAGATAAACATAAAAGATTATTTATAATCATTGTCTAAAACATTTCCAACCTAAAAATGATGTTTACATCAGAGTAGCGTTACTTGTCCCCAAAGATCTCACCCAAACACAACAACATATTTTTACCAAGACATAAAATATAATAATTTGTTAAAAAGGGAAGGAAATCCAAAATTTTAGACCAATAAATCACCAACTCCCTCCATGCATGCTCCGCTGCTATTAATCTTGATTTCCTGAAACACATGCTTAAAATCGTCATAACAACGGTTGAGCAAATCTATAGGTTTATCAAATCATAAGTTGAACACAAGTATTAAAACCCGTCATGACCATTCAATAGCATTGTCGTACTCACAATCTATTATTCAAGGATATTATCTTTAACAATAGCTAATAATTATGTTTAAGCTCGTGACACTAATCCGTTAACTCAATCACCCGCGTACATAGACCGGCATGATTTAAGTGAAACCAGGGCCCCTTCCAAAGGCATTAGTTGTAAATATACCTTATTTCTTATCACAAGTTATCCGTCCGTAGAGGGTACTCAATGTACGAGCTCTCGTCTCGGATAGGGTCGTCAAGCCCATAGTACTATCAATTGTATAAGCGACTATCTCCAACCCACACAAGGGTAAGACAATAGTTAATAGTTCACGAATTTAGAGACTTTTACAACTAGGTACTCAACACAATTCAAGGAAACATTCGGGTCCAAAAATCATTCAAGACTTATGTTCATTTTCATTTAAATAGCATGTATCCCCTTCGCGGGTAAAAAAATTTGAAATAAGTAAAGAGCGAGGCTATAGACTCACCTTAGATGATACACGAAGCTAGTAATAGTAGTAATCGCCAAAGTGATGATGCCCAAATATACACGTCAAAAGTCGACACCTAACAAATAAGGAGCGCACTTAACAACATACTCTAGTATCTCAAAACAAACTTAGTATAATAAAACAAACGACTCAAAATAGTATGTACATAGACATGACCAACCAATGCAAGTGAATCCTTTCTAAAACCCCACAACATATACTAGCTTTCCAAAACTAGTATCTACGATGTCGATCCATCTCATGATGCCAAATCAACACGGTTCAAGTACCCAACACGGGTCTTCAACCTCAGAATATACACTCAAGCCTAAGACTTGTTTCTTTTAGAAATTTTAGTATATCATAGTTTAGCCTCTCGCCTCAAACAATGTCGCGAGGTTAAGTACATCTCCATTAATACTCAGCCGGTACTTACCAGAAGTACACGCTGATTTCCCATACCTAAATAGCTTCGTTTTCGACGAAACTTGGTCACGAACTCTATTATAATCTGTAAAAGACTCAGTTTAAATTTCATCCAATGATTCAAATTTTATAACCACCTGCTCGACACATCTTTAGACTTTAAAAACCGGACTGTTTTGCACACTCGACTTGTAAAACCATTTTGACTTCCTTAACCAAAACCATTTACAAAAAAGACACTTGACTTTGAAAATAGATTCAAAATGCTAAGTTTAGGGCCTGATAACATCCCTTGAACATCTTTGAGACTCAAGTTAATAGTCCCCGAGATTTGACCCAATATCGACAACAATTTCGGTTGCGTCGATACTCGCCTCCCGGTACACGAATATTCAAACCTGTGTAACTCTTGACTCGTTTGGAGTTAAAAGCTCTATCTTATATCGAAACGACCGTATCGACGACCACTACAACAATATCCAATCATAACAACACTAAATCAACAGCCACTATACGAAAAATGGCCTTAAACCTACGGATCTAGAATGACTCTTTTAAAATCACATCAAAACTCATTTTGACCCATTTTCAACTTCACCAATACTTCAATTAACCTATATTCATCATCTATAACAATCCCTAAACTTCTAATCACTTTCATGGTCAATATGAATTTACCAAAAAATATAAACAAATGCATGCACTCAAATGAAAATGATTAAAATAATAATAACAACAATAAGGAACCTTACTATGATTTAATAAGATCAAAACACCAAGAACACCACAACCCCCTTGTTTGGCCGTGGGTTTTGGAAGCAAAAACACCCAAGAAAAATCTTTTCCAAGCTATAATATTCCAATACCATGTTCCTAAACACATTTAAACACAAATCCACGAAATAAATTAGATCAAAACATAATATTTTTCAAAATCTATCAAAAATTAAATCTTAAAAAAATGTTGTTGCATGTTGTAAATTTGTGGTGAGATTTACTTATAATGATGTTTTAAGGATGGGTTATTGCTTATATTTTTCAAAAACAAATTTTTTTGATGGTGGATTCATGGTGGTGGTGTTGGCCGTAGGTTAGAGAGAAGAAAAAGGGGGAAGAGAATTTTTCTTGTGTTAAAAATGAAGTGTGTGTGTGTAAATTTTGGTTTATGTATAGTGGTGGAGGGACTAAATGTGTAATTATAGTCATATTTTGGCCTTTGTTGCAAAACAAGTTTTAAAGAGCGGGAATGAGTTTGCTAGTCGGTTTTTGAAAGTCTACGGGAGTCGGGTTTCGTCCCGGCTACCTTAAAATACTTTTAAATGGTTCAAACGCACACAAAACGAATATTCATATGGTTTCGACTCGACTTAAAACGTAATAAAAATAAAAACTTTGAAAAACTCAAATATCGATCAATCGATAATAAAAGATAAATTTTAGGTATCCGTCGGTATCGTAGTCGTTATCGGTACTTCTTGAATCGTTAAACGTAAAAACTAAGGCCTCGATCATTGGTTTCAAACTAAACCGTCAAAGATATAACAAACGAAATTTCTTAAAAATTTCAAAAATATACGTAAGTTAGGGTAAAATAAGTGACGTTGGGTTCGGGGGATCACATCCTCCCCTCCTTAAGGGAGCGACGTCCCGGCGCTCTCCGGTTCTTATACTTGCATTTCGTACTACTAGAAAGATGAGGGTACTTCTTCCTAAAAGGGTCTTCATGTTCTGATGTGGACTTCGGTTCACGTCTCGGGTTCCATCACACCTTTACAATGAGTATTATACCTTTCTTCAATCTCTTAGCATCTCGATCCATGATCTCCACTTCAAATTCCCAAATTCTTCCTACGGTTATCAACACATCTCTTCTCACAGCTTATCGCTGTTAACAAATGACCCTCAATCTACACAATCCTTTCCGTATTCTATTGAATCGCTTTAGGTCCATTCAACTGACTTTTCCTTACTTCACTCCATCCAACTGGTGATCTACACTTTCCTCAAGTGAGTCACAACTTAAGAGAGATGCCCATACTGAACAGCTCTTGAGACAATAACTTAGCACCATACGACACATTCACCTTGGTCACATCAATCTCATAAAGATAATGATTCATAAAAGAAAATCGCACGGCCCACACATAACCCCATCAAAAACGTTCAGAATATACGATACGAAGTAATTAATACTAATCGTACAGAAATCCTTATTGCAATATTACGTACATGCAACCCTAGTTCGTCAAAAACGAATTCATCTATACGGAAATCATTCGACGCATACATAACTCTCTCGAAGACATCACAATCCCATCAAACAAAAATGCCATTATGAAGTATATACAATCCACATTACGACATGTTTGCAAAATAGCCGAACCATGCCAAGTAAATAAGTTCAATCAAGTTAACTCATGCTTGCTAGTCAACCAAGCCATGATGAAATAAGAATAATTGACATGATTCTCGGATGAGTCCAGCCAAAAGAAAGTTACAAGTTAAAGCAGGTTTACGAGCTTGCTAGCCGTGGATGCATATCCAAAAAGAAAGAAAATACATACATACATATGTCATCGCAGGGTGCTCACACACGGATCCATACCCAAAAGATATTACAAGAACACCATCTCACTTTCATCCCAAACGTGCCCAAAATCTCAATAAGCATCATCGTTCACAGATAAAAATATGTTACACAGCACGTGTTTTCCATGATCGGACGTCATTGGAAAATTTCGTCTCAAGTTCTCACAACTTACGATCACTCGACCAGATCACGCACCACATAAATACATAAAAAAAGAAAACAATGGTTTACTAGAAAAACATCAACTATGTCTATCTGTCGTTTAACCTTCAATGATCAAAGAAGATCGAGTCAAGCAAGGATGATTCCTCACTTTAATAAACGAAGACGGCAAATGGAATTGTCTTCCAACTACCGATACACATTTGGTAAACTTCAACAGTTTATCGCGTGTCGTTGACATATCAAAAGAACGAGAAAAGAAAATAAATAAAGTATGATACATACAACACACAAAAAAAACATTTTTCCAAAATTAGTCGGTCAAGATGACTTACTAAGTCAACGCCAAACGAAAAGAAAGATTTCAAGGAACACAAGAAAATGTCAAAAATTTTCTATAGGAATCAAAGGGAACACGATTACTTGCATAGGGATCCACCATTTAAAAAAAAGTTCTTATCCAAACATTTATAAAAAACACTAACAGTTTTAAAGATGACCAATTGATTTGAAATGACGTTGCCCTTCCTAAACTATGCATAATTAGCTAGATCATGCATACTTGAGGACCAAGCAACAACAACCAACAAAACAAGGCTCTTCCTTAATTATGCATAGTTAGCTAAGCTGTGCATAATTGAGGATCAAGTGACGACACAAACATTATTATTACACACCAAATATGACTATGAAAGTTTCGACTTAATCTACAAAATAATTAAATCATTTGAAATGAGAAAATATTGTTACTATCGTTTCAAGGAAAACATCAAACATTTTCATCCATTTTGAAAACATACTTTTACTTTGCCTTTTTAGAGAAAAATAAATACACAAATAAATAAATCGACACCATTTGCATTTGGTTCAACAAAACATTTCACACACTCATACATATTTTCGAAACAAATTGTTCACAAATAACGGTAAGGTGGTTCCAGATTAAAGATCATTGCAAGCATAACGAGTAGTAAAAAAAAATGAAAAACCAATGTGATCAATTAAGATAAACGAGCAATATATTCGCCAACGGAAATTAACTACATTAGAAATGAAAATACTTTGAATATATGACAAGAGTTTTGGGATAACAACAGCGATCTATAAATACATGGAGTGGACATCGAACATCATCACGAGCACCAAAAATAGAACAAAGATCATAATTCCCATCGTCTCGAGTTACACACACTTTCCACCAAATTTTAGGTTCCAATAACCGAAAGGAGAAAAGTAACGGGGTCCATGAAGAGGACAAAAATACACCGGGTGACATACCCTTATTATCAAGTACTAGCGAAGTAGCAATTCAAAAATAAATAATGGTCTCGTACCATGGAAAATATTAAAACGAAAAAAAATCACAGGACTACCTAAGTTTAGATATAGGCTCTCAAAATCAAAGAAGTGATGTTGTATGATCGAACCATCGTGACTCAAAACATTACGTCTTAAGAAGGTAATACAAGTATGCGTTTGTTGGGTAATCCACTTGCGTATTTTAATTAATGTTACCTTGTATATTGTAAAGCGTTGCATATTTTTAATTTATGTTACATCGTTTATGACTTCATATCTCTCATTTTAAACTTTACAAAGTTTTTATTTCTAGAAGTTATAACCTCAAGAAAAATTATTAACATTAGTAAATGCGGTGACCCGGTTATCATAATTGATAAAATCATTTGGTTTGAAAATCTCCATACTTGTGTCAAAATCTCATTAATGTTCATACCTTAAGTACCAAAAACGTACATAGTAAGAATTTTCAAAGTTTCACATTATTATTAAGACTTATCTTATTACGTATATACAAATATCCAACACAACTCGAATTAGTCCAATTGACTCTTAAAATTAACCTTGACTTTTTATTATACATATGTTTTCCTTAAAACTGATTTGTTAAATCATATTCGCGCAATTCGACTCAAATAATAAAGAGGTTTCACGTAGTATTATCTCGGATAAATTACGGATTTTAGTCGAGACTTGAATCTCGATAATAATAATAAAATAAATAATTAAAATGCTTATTTCAATAATTCTGAAATGTAGAAAATTTGGATTTTAAATCTTTAGCCAATCATCAAGTGATTTTAAAATTAACACATCTCGCAGCAGAATAAAATAACGTTCCATCAACATTTAAGAATTCATTTCAAGCGTTAGAATTTTTCACTTAAGTTGTATATTTTGATTTTATCCCAGTTTATTCACTACATCAAGTGACGAGTTCCAGTTTATACTAATGCATTCGTAAATATAACTTGACCTTATGTTTAAATAAAACAAATTTTACAAAGTCTCTAGCTCCAAAACACGTGACCAATTTTCTACTCATTTTCTATATTAAAAGATACGCCAAAAGTTTACCATAATGACCCAAAAATTAATTCATGTCAAACCTCAAGCCGTCTATACTCGATATTCATATAGTTAATTTTGCCAATAACTCCTTTTTCAAATTAAATTAAACAAATTCTTGACAAATCCATCACAAGCTTCTAGTATCAAATTATTAATATATGAAAATAACGATTTTACGAGTAATATAAATTACTTATTATGATTTACCAACCAAGTTGAAGGAAAAGAAAAAAATAATAATAATAATAATTTCACTTTGTCCCTTTTATTCTCTATACAAATTTTACTTGTTACAAGGCGCCTCGTACGACATTTTTAACCAAAATTTTCATTCACCATACATTTAATATGTAAGTCGTTTTATGTTTAACTCATTCAGTTAACAAGATTCAATGCTTATTTAACTCACACAAATGCTGGATCTCGTCATATATAATATCAAATTCAAAATAATGAAACAACAAAACAAAAGAAATAAACGGAGCGAGAATACGTATGTCAACTCTATAGATGTTAGTATCGGCTTCAGGTGGGTCTCAAAATCGTAGACAATAAAATGAACAAAAACCAACCAAACTTCAAGTTATCGCGCTTGATCATAACGCTAGTCTATCCTTAAAACGCATCTTTAAACTCGAGTAGGATGATAAATACGATTAAATGGCGATGCGCCTCAACCACGTTTTATAATACACATATGATTCGTCGCTACGGTGTATGCATAGTTGATTAAATTTCAGCTATGTTATAGTTACGCGAACTAATATATCAAACCCATAGGAATGAGGGAAATAAAATAGTACGTTAGTAATTTACGTTTCAAAAAAAGTAGATGTCCTAAAATGACACATCACGGTGCGATAACGACAATCGAGATCAATCTAGTCGATATAGAATATGTTACGAAGCATTATTTACGTATCTATAGTATCAAACGAGGTTCACACTCGGTTATTCGAACAATAAATTAATTATCAAGATCGATGATTGGCGGTGAGGCCAAATTATGAACAAAATCGCATTATAAAATGTACGATAATCACGCAAGGACCACTGCTTCACGTGCAATGCCTTTAAATACCATAGTATATACATACCTATACATACAATCATTCCCACATACACAAAGGATCACAACGCAGTGTTGCCATGTAATGCAATGTAGCCCGTATGCCAATTACATGCAACCTATATGATATTCACGCACCTACTTACAAAACTACGATGATAAGTACTAAACGTACACAAAGATATATCTCAATATATATCATAGTATTTACTTACTAAATACTAGGGAATTCATATCAGTTTTGAGGGATACATCTAAAATATAAATTAATGCTAAGGAAATCTTACCGGAGCCATGCGGAGTAGTTGCGTGCTTTAAAACTTTTTACGACACACCAAAAGTTATAGTTTAGGTTTTTCAAAAATCGACCTAGTTCTCTATAACTTGTGGCTCTGATTACCAATCTATAACACCCCCAATTTACCACGTAGCGGAATACCACTTTGGGCGTTATTTCATAGCACATCACACACAATTACAGAAAACGACCTCAAAAGAGACGTTTAAGATAAACATAAAAGATTATTTATAATCATTGTCTAAAACATTTCCAACCTAAAAATGATGTTTACATCAGAGTAGCGTTACTTGTCCCCAAAGATCTCAACCAAACACAACAACATATTTTTACCAAGACATGAAATATAATAATTTGTTAAAAAGGGAAGGAAATCTAAAATTTTAGACCAATAAAGCAGCAACTCCCTCCATGCATGCTCCACTGCAATTAATCTTGATTACTTGAAACACATGCTTAAAATCATCAACACAACGGTTGAGCTAATCTATAGGTTTATCAAATCATAAGTTGAACACAAGTATTAAAACCAATCATGACCATTCAATAGCATTGTCGTACTCACAATCTATTATTCAAGGATATTATCTTTAGCAATAGCTAATAATTGTGTTTAAGATCGTGACACTAATCCGTTAACTCAATCACCCGCGTACATAGACCGACATGATATAAGTGAAACCAGGGCCCCTTCTAAAGGCATTAGTTGTAATTATACCTTATTTCTTATCACAAGTTATCCGTCCGCAGAGGGTACTCAACGTACTAGCTCTCGTCTCGGATAGGGTCGTCAACCCCATAGTACTATCTATTTTATAAGCGGCTAGCTCCAACCCACACAAGGCAAGACAATAGTTAATAGTTCATGAATTTAGGGACTTTTACAACTAGGTACTCAACACAATTCAAGGCAACATTCGGGTCCAACAATCATTCATGACTTATGTTCATTTTCATTTATATAGCATGTATCCCCCTCGCGGGTAAAAACATTTGAAATAAATAAAGAGCGAGGCTATAGACTCACCTTAGATGATACACGAAGCTAGTAATAGTAGTAATCGCCAAAGTGATGATGCTCCAAATATACATGTTAAAAGTCGACACCTAACAAATAAGGTGCGCACTTAACAACATACTCTAGTATCTCAAAACAAACTTAGTATAATAAAACAAACGACTCAAAGTAGTATGTACATAGACATGACCAACCAATGCAAGTGAATCCTTTCTAAAACCCCACAACATATACTAGCTTTCCAAAACTAGTATCTACGATGTCGATCCATCTCATGATGCTAAATCAACACGGTTCAAGTACCCAACACGGGTCTTCAATCTTAGAATATACACTCAAGCCTAAGAGTTATTTCTTTTAGAAATTTTAGAATCTAATAGTTTAGCCTCTCGCCTCAAACTATGTCGCGAGGTTAAGTACCTCTCCATTAATACTCAGCCGGTACTTACCAGAAGTACACGCTGATTTTCCATGCCTAAATAACTCTGTTTTCGACGAACCTTGGTCACAAAATCTAATATAATATGTAAAAGACTCAGTTTAAATTTCATCCGATGATTCACATTTTATGACCACCTGCTCGACACATCTTTCGACTTTAAAAACCGGACTGTTTTGCACACTCGACTTGTAAAACCATTTTGACTTCCTTAATCAAAACCATTTAGAAAAACGAAAATTGACTTTGAAAATAGATTCAAAATGCTAAGTTTAGGGCCTGAGAACAGCCCTTGAACATATTTGAGACTCAAGTTATAGTCCCCGAGATTTGACCCGATATCGACAACAATTTCGGATTGCGTCGATACTCGCCTCCCGGTACACGAATATTCAAACCTGTGTAACATTTGACTCGTTTGGAGTTAAAAGCTATATCTTATATTGAAACGACCGTATCGACGACCACTACGACAACCTATCATACCAACACTTAATCAACAGCCACTATACGAAAAATGGCCTTAAACCTACTGATCTAAAATGACTCTTTTAAAATTACATCAAAACTCATTTTGACCCATTTCCAACTTCACCAATACTTCAATTAACCTATATTCATCATCTATAACAATCCCTAAACTCCTATCACTTGCATGGTCAATATAAATTTACCAAAAATTATAAATAAATGCATGCATTCAAATGAAAATGATTAAAATAATAATAACAACAATAAGGAACCTTACTTTGATTTAATAAGATCAAAACACCAAGAACACCACAACCCCCTTGTTTGGCCGTGGGTTTTGGAAGCAAAAACACCCAAGAAAAATATTTTCCAAGCTATAATATTCCAATCCCATGTTCCCAAACACATTTAAACACAAACCCACAAAATTAATTAGATCAAAACCTAATATTTTTCAAAATCTATCAAAAATTAAATCTTGACAAAATGTTGTTGCATGTTGTAAATTTATGGAGGGATTTACTTACAGTGATGTTTTAAGGATGGGTTATTGCGTAGATTTTTCAAAAACATTTTTTTTTGATGGTGGATTCATGGTGGTGGTGTTGGCAATAGGTTAGAGAGAAGAAAAAGGGGGAAGAGATTTTTTCTTGTGTTAAAAATGAAGTGTGTGTGTAAATTTTGGTTTATGTATAGTGGTGGAGGGACTAAATGTGTAATTATAGTCTTATTTTGGCCTTTGTTGCAAAACAAGTTTTAAAGAGCGGAAATGAGTTAGCTAGTCGGTTTTTGAAGGTTTACGGGAGTCGGGTTTCATCCCGGCTACCTCAAAATACTTTTAAATGGTTCAAACGCACACAAAACGAATATTCATATGGTTCTGACTCGACTTAAAACGTAATAAAAATAAAAACTTCGAAAAAATTAAATATCGATCAATCGACAATAAAAGATAAATTTTTGGCATCCGTCGGTATCGTAGTCATTATCGGTACTTCTTAAATCGTCAAACGTAAAAACAAAGGCCTCGATCATTGGTTTCAAACTAAACCGTCAAATATATAACAAACGAAATTTCTTAAAAATTTCAAAATATGTGTAAGTTAGGGTAAACTAAGTGAAGTTGGTTTCGGGGGATCACAGTCATCCATACTTAGTTATGTGTCATTGTTTCATGCATGATGTTCTTTGTGAACTGTGACTAATGTGGACTGAACCCCAATAGTTTATAACTGGTCACATAAAAAATTTTCTGTTAAGTTTTGACAGCTGAGTTTCACTCAGTTTTTCCATGTATCATTGTCGCAGGTTTATGACTAAGTGACGGTTGGTACAAGACTGGCCCTATTTAGTCGCATGTGCTTTTATCGAAACTTTTAACTTTGGGACCGACCCATAGGCGTCCCCTCGCCATGTCTTTTGTTTTGGGTAAACTGACCATAGGCATTTATCCTCGCGCATATAAAGGTTTTTCCAAACTGCATCATGCATTCATGCACTATTTTCATGCAAAATTTTTCTCATGATTCATTGGCATATTTTTTTTTTGCATGTCCTTTCATAAGTTACTATGTCTTTGTATGTCAAGTATGTTTTGATTTTATCATGGTTAACTTCGTTTTCATGTTGATTATGTTGTATACTCCTTCATGTTAAGTTGTTTCATGTTTCGTCATGATTGATTTCGTATTCATGTTGATTACATCTTACGTCTCTTTTGTTGTTTATGCTTTCATGCAAGACTTTGTTGGATTTCACTTAATCCTACTTTCATGATAGTCATGGTTGGTTTTCATTAATCATGCTTTCAGGCAAATCATCGTTGAATTTCGTTTAACCACACTTTAGCGTTTCTCTATGCAACCAGAATGATGTATATGCTGGCATTGCCAGGTTATCATGATGGTTTTCTAACCGTTTAACCGATTAATTTTCTTTAAAAATAATGACAAATGATCGACCCCATGCCTGTCATTTCATATGCATTCCATGTGTACTCCATGTACCGTATCCCATGTGTATTCGCTAGTCGATCCTAAATCATCTCAGGCGTGTTCCACTTGTTGATATGCCACCAGATGCTGATGCCGCTCATAACTGGTAGACGTTACTAAAAGTTGATGCTGCTGACTATTTGGAGACGCTACGAGATGTGGATGTTGTTCACAACCTGGAGATTTTACCAGACGAAGACAAAGGCGTTAGATCAAAGCGATTGGACGAGGAGATGCTTCACCATCAGGCGATTTCCATCACAACCCATGTCCATATTACTTAGTTACATGTCAAACGTTATTCAGTGTCTTTTCAGTAACATGAGTGAAAGCCGGTACCAGCCGGCCACTCAGCTAAATGGTTACATGAATCACAGTCATGAGAATGACCGTCATGGACTGACAGACAAGACGAGAGTAACCGCTGTTGTGACAACAACTATCCTATCAATCGCAACAGAAGCTCTGGCCACGGACGTGATCAGAAATACAAGGGTCAGCAGTCCAACCGATCTGCCAATTCTAGCATAATAACCTAAGAGTTTTAATTTTATGGTTTCACACCTCGAGACACATGTCAAGACATCAGTCAAGACACATGTCTCATGTATACTTTCTGAAGATACATGTCAAGACACCAGTCAAGAAATAGGTCATGCTTATATTTCCCAAGACACGAGTCAAGACACATGACTCACGTCCAATTCTGGAACATCCCTAAGAAATTTAGGGTACCCTCCAAAGGGTATATCCATTTTGTTGTGCCATGTATTAATCAGGCCACAAGAATTTCAGTACCATCACTGGCGTATCAGTGAGATCTGTCACATTTGCTCGATGACACTTTCATTTCTTGCACCCATATTTCATATATTCATGACCATAAAGGACGCCATTTGTATCACCCATGTATACGAAGGTTTTCCTTCAGCCTAATGATAAGATCCAAACTGCTAACGCATTACCTCGGACAGATGCGAGTTGAATTTAATCCTAATTATGGACTACGAACAACACACCATGCTATGATTCATGATTATGTACAGTAATGTTCAAGCTCCTGAATACATTCAGCATGGTTTTCCATCAGGAAAATCTGTACAAATTATCTATGCTTTACAAGCACGTGCTTTGTTAGCCATGGCTGCTAAAATTTCCTAGCTGTCAGTTAAGACACGAGCATGGAAGTCCCTTTTATGCATAACTAGCCGATTATTCCAAAATCTTCCCATACATTCCAGAAGAACCTTCAAGGAGAAGGACGGTAACATGAGATTATGTGTCGACTACCCTCGATTTGAACAAATCACCATTCAAAACCGTTATTCTCCTCCACGTATTGACAACATGTCCAATTTAATTTAGGGTGTTAATACTTTTCCAAGATTGGATTAATGATCATGCTGCCAACAGTGACGAGTGAAAGAGCAGGACATTTCCATGACTGTTATTCGTACACGACCCGATCATGCTAGATTCATGATTTTGTATTAGTCTCATAAATGCTCCAGCAACATTATGGACTTAATAAATTGAGTTTCCATGAACTCATAAACAAATTCATCAGTGTTTTCATCTAGGACAACCTAATCTTCTCTAAAGTCTAGAGAAGAGCAGGAAGACCATATTTGCACTGTGTTGCAAATTCTACGACAAGAGAAATTTCACCCTAAAATTTTCCAATATAAGTTCTGGTTGATTACAGTGACACGCTGAATCACATGGATTCTTCCGGTTAATCTTACCATGACTCAACTTATGCGTAATAGGTGAGAACCCTACACTACATGAGGTGTTCCAATAAAATCCTACACTAGGAAAAGTCTAATTTAGGAGTTCTACGTATCCAATTTCTATGAAAAAAGATACATTTACATTCATATCTAAGTACCTGTCATAACAACATGCTAAGATAGAACACCAACAGACTGAGATGTTTTTTTCCACCATCAGAAATTATGAACAAGAACGGGACAAGATCTCCATGGATTTTGGTTACCAGATTAACGCCAACTTAGAGGAAGCATGATGCTATATGAGTTATTGTCAAAAGTTTGACCAAGTCTGCAAAATCCTTACATCCGCAAGGACTTCAGAGCCAGCAGATTGATCGGACATGTTCCAGTCAAGGCTCATCTGATCACTTGGTAATCCCTCAGCTATCGGGCTAAACAAAGGTTCGCATTTATGCTCCTTATTTATGTTTACGTCCTTGTTCAAGTTTTACGACTTGCTTTCACACTCACGTTCATGACACTATTCATGTTCATGATCGTATTCTGGCTTACGATTTTACACTCATTTTCGTTTTGGGAGGTCTTGCAAGAACTTGAGAGACCAGAATCAAGTTTAGTATAACTCTCTATCCTTAGACAGACGTTTCACGTCACATTCCACGTCTCACCTTATAGCGTTTGGCGTTACCGCCGCCGTATTCCATATTCACGATATGTTTCACATGTCATGTCCATTCCACGTTTCTCATATCACGTTCACGATATGTTTGCTCATATTACACTCTCCATATCTCCACATATCACGTTCAAAATTGTTCACGTATCACGTTCACAATTTTTCACGTACTACTTTCAGTATGGCTCGCGCATCATTGCTAAGACGTTACTATTATCAGTTAGTTTAGGTTATTTTGCATCATAACGTTTCGGTTACCCTTGCACGTTAATTATTATCCCCTCGATCAAATTCAAGGTATCTATCTTACGTTGATAACCATGAACTTTTACATATTTTCAAGTCAAGGTCACGAGGACCAAGATTTATCATATGTGTCAAGATCTTGTAGAGGAACCATTCCGAGAGGGAAGCTACTTGGAAACGGAGGAGTCCATCTGGATTTTATCCTCTCATCCTTCCATAATTCGGTTATGTTATTTTCAGGCACGTCACGTTCCATGTCCTTGTCAGTCATGTCGCGTTCATGTTCTTTTCAGATTATCTTATCTATAATTCGGGGACAAATTATTCTTTTTAGGGGGGAAGAGTTGTAAAACCCGCATGCTTTTACCATGAACAGTACACTTGGTAAACGTACGTACAAACTAAAACTTTCCTTTTATAGCATGAACACGTGTCACGATTAGTAATTACAGAAGTTATCTACGAATAATTACACGAGAAATATTAAGTATGTGTTAGTACACGATAATTATTAACAATAATAATTATAATCACGAACATAAAATCACGAAAATGAAATCACTAACATATAATTATGTATTTACGTATATTATTAATACGATTAATATCGTTATGTACAAGTATTTATAATAACACGAATAATTAATAATTACGTAACATGTAAACACGAACACACGAGCATGTAATATTTTATACACGAGAAAGGCTTCGGGTTTCCCTTGTGGGCCCTATAAGCTGCGGCACCAAGAGAAGGAAAGGGCTAAGCCCATGTTTTGTTTTATTAAAAATAACAAATAAGGAAAATATGCATTTATAGAGTTTTTCACAAAATCACAAATCCCTAATCTCTTTTCTCTCTCTCTTGGCCGGTGGAAACACAACACCACAAGGAGTTGTTTGTTTGATCTTGGTTAATTAAATTCATGGAGTGTGTTCGTGTAATCTTCTCCGTTTATTCCACGTGTTTGGTAATCCGTAAAACCTTTTCTTTTTAGTTCTTTTTTATTTTTATGATGAACACATGAATAAGGGATTTAAAACCAAGCATTAAAAACATGTTATGAATCATGGTGGGTAAAAAGTAAGGGTTTGTTCGGGTTTGGTTTGCTCGGCCAAAACACAAACCGAGAGCCTTAGGCTCTCGACGTGTTCTTTGTCACTCCACCAACCGAGATCTACGATCTAGGTGGTGTTTGGTTCGGTCGACAGCAAGACAAGGTACCCCGACATGCGTCTGGGGTGTCCTTGTGGTTTTGTTGGGTCTCGGCAGCAGCAGCCCACCATCGGCACACAGCCGGTGGTAGTTTGGGGTCAAGCATGGGGAACGCAGCGCGCAACAGCAGGGACCACTGGCACACAACCGGTGGGAACCCATTGTTGTTGGCAGTGGCTAGCCTAGAGGGACAAGACCACCGGCTTAAGCCGGTGGCAGCCTTAACAAAGGCAGTGGCAACTGGCCAAGCCGGTTTGCCACTGTTAAGGGAGTGTTTGGTTCGGACCGGTTCAAGGGGTTCCGGGTCCGGTTCACGACATGTCTTACTTAATTACATTGGTCCGGTTCATGACTAAAATATGTACAAGTATTTTATTTAACATGCGTTTATTTTTTTTACAAGTTATTAAATTAATTAAAACATGACATGTAATTAATTTAATTAAATCGTGGACGTAGGTTAATTATTATTTAGTAAATAACACATGTTTTAACCTCTGTATTTAATCATTTAATTTAGACTATAGTATTAATTAATTATTAAAACATGGAATATAATTAATTAATAATAATGACTTAGGTTATTATTAATAAAATATTAATACATGTTTTCACCTAAGTATTTTATACACTTTAATTTAATTAAATCATTCTTATACTTAATTAAATCATATAACCTATAGTTTATTTAATTAACATGATATTATTAATAAACTATACTATAATCACATTAAACTTAAGCTTATATTATTAGCTTATTAATTCAGCTTAATTCAAAATATGGAAACTTTCTAATTCAAGAAACTTACTATTTTTAGAAACTTTCTATTTTTAGAAACTGATCTATTTTAAGAAGTTAATCTATTTTTGGAAACATTCTTTTTTGGAAACTTTCTATTTTCGGAAACTTTCTACTTTAGGATACCTGCTATTTTTAGAAAGTTACTTATTATTACACAACTAGTATAATAATACAAGAAATACAAGTAATACATACTCAGAATACGTAGAATACATGATAAACACAGCATAACGTTAAAATCAGTAAAATAAGACATGAACATAAAAATCAAGCTAAGACACGATATAAAATCAACCACATACTCAGTAGACAGAATACATATGCATGTACACTATTTATGTAGCATTAGTGACATTGGAGTAGGACTTCCTTTCATTCGTCTTTTCCGTTCACTAAACACAAGGTACGGATTTCCCGTCCTTTCAGTATGGACATTCTTTCCTTATTAGGATTTACCCGTTTGCAGCCAACTGTTTTCCCAGTATTTTGTTTTATATGTTTGATACTTACGTTAGAATAAGAGCCTAAGCCATATACATTTATGACCAGTGTCACCTAGTTATGGAGGTACCATAACCATAACACTGGAAGCACCAGTTGTAACAACCCATTTCGGTAAATGGAATGTCACGCGTGATTATGGCGTGTCATCAAAGCATACAAGGAAAAATATCTTAAACATCACATGACCATAAAGGAAATACCGGAAACAAACATCGGTACCCCAAAGTATAAGTTCATAACACACAAATATAAGTACTATAAAGAAAAAAGTACTAAACAATGTCCATAGAAATTAGTAGTAAAATGTATGATGAAATGCATAAAGTAGAGAAGGCTAGAAAGCTTCCAATCCATATGCACATACGCTTAAAGTCTATGAGCGCCCTTGAATACCCGCCGTTTGGGAAAATGAAAGGAAAACGGCTAAGCATAACGCTCAGTGCATGGATATACAAGTATGACATGGAATAACGTAAGCATATAAGACTAATAGCAGCAGAATATCATAAGCTCTAAGTAATTTGGATTCATGTTCATAAAACTGGTTTTATAGTTTGAAAAGACTTATGTTTCTATGAAAATCTATTTTAATTAGCCAAATAGCCCATATAGGTCATGAGGTTCCACTGTGCATGAATACTTGGAGGGGAGACCTTGTCATGCAATTAGAGGGGTTGCCTCTAATTAAATAGTCTGGGTAGGAGGGATCAACTCCTAATGAAGGATGCAAGGCACACATCACATTCACTTTGATAATACTGCTAACATGTAACTAGGATGTACCCATACGCCCCACATGAAAATATAATATAATGGGCAAAACTGAAAAGGGACGCCACGAGCAATCACGTCGTCGTAGGGAAGTCATAACATTGGTGCCTCCAGTGTTAAGGTTATGGTACCTCCATAACTAGGTGACACTGGTCATGCATGTATATGGCTTAGGCTCTTAATTTAACATAAGTATTAAACATATAAAACAAATACTGGGAAAACAGTTGGCTGCAGACGGGGAAATCCTAATAAGAAAAGATTGTCCATATTGAAAGGACGGGAAATCCGTACCATAAGTCCAGCGAACGAAGAAGACGAACGAAAGAAAGTCCTACTTCGATCTCACTAATGATACATAAATATTATACGTGTATAAGTATTCTGATTACTAAGTACGTAACTGGTTTTATATCATGTTGGAAACTCACTTTATGTGACAACATTTAAGAATTCCCATTAGTTATCATAGTCACACACGCTTAGACTAGACTAGGAACGTTGTATAGTTTAAGTAGCGTGTGTGACTATATATACCCCTCTTTAGCTTCCAAGGAGGGGTGTTGCTTGTGTCATTTTCCCTTTTAATATATTTTTCATTTCTTCACCCACAACCACTCTTCTCTCTCTCTCTCTATCAACAATGGCTACCACCACCATATTCCACCATGTTAGACCACCGGATCATATTTAGCAAATCCACAATTGGCATCAGAGCCTTGGTTCATGTTTTTGTTTCGATTTTGGTGGTCTTAAAATTTTTTTGGGGGTCCGAATCTTTTTTTTTGTCACGTCATGTTATTATTTGGTCCAAATACGTCACAAACCCATATCACAAGTTATGTCCAAATTCTTTATCTTTTATTTGTCACATATTTTGTGTCATTGGTTTTGTCACAGCCCACATATCCAATCTCTTGTCTCATATCTGGGTTTACTACTGGTTTTGAGGTTTTGAGTCCCTGGTCTCACGGTTTTACTTTGGGTCATATATCTTCTTTCTGGTCAATATGCATGTCTGGGGTTCAATTTTTATAGGTTTCTTTAATTTTTTTGAAGATGAAGGTGAAAACCCAGATTTGCCAGAAAAAATTAGACTCAAAAACAGGTTCCTGAAAATATGGAAAAGGACAGTACTTTTGGATAAGCATTCAGATCGGAATATTGCGATCGCAAAAACCTGGTTTCTACATTGCGATCGAATATTCCGATGGAACACAATCTGTGCATTCCGATGGAACACATTCCGACGGATGCATTCCGACGGATGCATTCCGACGGATGCATTTCGACGGGGTGTAGAAGAGAAGACATTCCGATGGATTTTTTTTAACACATTGAGATGGAAAAAACAAATGTAAACATTGCGATGCAAACAAAAAATATTCCGATGGGTTTTCTTTTAGACATTACGATGGACTGCTTATAAAATCAGTGGACCAAAAAATGTGACCAAAACCAAAACCATCTCAACCGAGTCAACTCGGTTTTTACCGAGTTGACTCAGTTAACTCATTGAGTCGACTCAACTGCCAACCTTATATCAACACACCTCCATCATAACTAACCTATCCCATCGTCACCTAAATCCCCCTCATTTCTAGACTCAAACAAACTGAAAAGTAAATGATCTCAGATTCATCTTTTCGTGTAAACATACATGTTGAGATCTTTTAAGATCTATTCACGAAAATCAAACTTCATCACAGATACTTGTTTGGTTTTTTAACCAATGTTAATATACGAAATTAAAATAAGATTTATAACAAAACTTGTTATAATCATTATTCTGTTTCGCTTCTATAAACAAAAACCAACATGAAATGCTAATCTAGACCTACCTGAGATCAATTCGAATTGATCTTGATGTCGTGTATCTTTCGTCAAAAATCACAGAAATCGAATGACTGGTGTTCGAAATGATTTGATGATTTTTGTTGGTTGAGATTAGATAGATTAAGATGAGTTGGATTAAGTGTTTGATGAAGATTGAAGATGAGATTGGGTGATATTAGATGATTTTTTTTTGGGGGGGGGGGACGGAGATGTCTATGTTTCTGTTGGGAGAAGGAGTTTGGTGGGGGCGGAAGTATCTATGTGAGATTAGGGCTATCAAATGTGAGTGAAATTAGGGATAGTGAGTGTTTTATCCCATTGTGATGGACTCGGGTCTTTGGTCAAAGTTGGGTTGCATTTGATGGGCTGTGTGTATGGCCAACAAGAATAGCAATATGGGCCAATTATTGTTAATTTATCCGAATTTTTTTTCAAAATTCATCATTTTGGATACTTTTTGGAAAATGTTGCATTGTTGGTTATTACCAGGGTTTTGACGAGACAAAAAGTGACGAGACAAAGTGACGTGACAATGTGACAAAATTTATTTGAGACGAGACCAAGAAAAAATTGGACGATTTTTTAGTGGCTACAGATTTTGTTTGATCGGGTATAAATAATGTGAAGTTGGAGACGGATTTTTCGAAGGCGTGTATTTATTTTATCTTTCAAAGATAACTTGCTCGTGCTTCATATTAGAATGAAGACTTGTTTATCTGGTTTCTGGGTTTGGGGTGGTTGGTTGATGACTCGGATAACCATCACTTAAAGGAGTTACATTGTTGTACTCACTGTCACGCGCTTAGTCGACGTGGATAATTTCAAGGTGTTGTGCTTATAGACTTCTTTAGTGATGCATTGAGTACTTAGAGATTTCTCCACCGTTCTTCATTCAACAATAGTGCAAGCTTAAGTCACAAGATCGAAGGATTTTTATTCAGTTTCACGTTTGATGTATCTGGTTCATTCTATCAGTGGTCACTTCAAATTGCTTTCAAGTGGGTTGGTAAAGGTGGCCATGGAGAGTTTATGAGAAGAGATTTTAGATCAACCGCTGATTCTCACAAAATATATAATTCAGCTTATTTATTATTCTCACGAGATTTCAGGTTCATGTGCGTACAATTTATTGATGGTTCCGAGTTTCGAAACCATCAAGGGGGAAGAAGAAGACACATTCAACGCACAACGAGTACACGTGATGAACTTCATACCTTCTTTTGATTTGAAGACATTCCGGGATGACATTTGTCATAGCCGCAGAGAAGATCAGTGTTTTAACTCGTGGCGTTATCAATCTCTAAACGGTACACTATTGATTCGAGGTTTAATTGTTTGATTGTTGCAATTATTCATCATCATTATCCTATATGCACTCCTGGGACTTAATTGACTCTGTTGCATCTCCGGAAGAAGATATGTGCATTTCCGAGACTTAATTGACTCTGGTGTTATGATGTCAACTTCATGAATGGGATAAAGTGTCCACTTCAGTATTTGAGCTTCATAATAGGGATTGATTTACTTTCTTCAACTATGTGGGGGAAGAAATGTCTTGATTCTTTCTGGTATGCATAACTTGAACTCTCAAGGGGAAGAAAAATTCAGAAGAATTATTCAAGCGTGAGAAGAGAAGTTGTTGATCTACTTGGTGTACCCCTCACTTTCAATTCCTCTTAGCAACGTTATCATGTTATATGATGGGATTTTCTTGTTAGATTCCGCTGTGCGCTTAATCATTCTAAGCTTTATTGAAAGCTTTGAAGTTGCTTACGAGGATTGTCGGATTAGGGGGAAGCTATTTAAAAGCTTCTACATCAAGTTTATGTGGCATGAATTAGGGGGAAGCTAAATCAGAAGCTTCTCCTTAACCAGAAGTGTATGGGTTACTTAGCTCGTGCCGTTACAGTATTTCTACTACAAGTTAAAGATGAGTCGTTTTGAAGTCAAAGGCCTCAGAAGACATCATCAGCATTGGACGCTTCATGAAAGCTCTTGTTCTCATCATTATGTACTTGTTAGGAAAAATATTGTAAGGAATTCTACACGTCGTCCCATAGGGGAAGATTGTTGGAAACTCACTTTATGTGACGATATTTAAGAATTCCCATTAGTTATCATAGTCACACACGCTTAGACTAGACTAGGAACGTTGCATAGTTTAAGCAGCGTGTGTGACTATATATACCCATCCTTAGCTTCCAAGGAGGGGTGTTGCTTGTGTCATTTTCCCTTTTAATATATTTTTCATTTCTTCACACACAACCACTCTTCTCTCTCTCTCTATCAACAATGGCTACCACCACCATATTCCACCATGTTAGACCACCGGATCATATTTAGCAAATCTACATATCATGTCTTAGCTTGTTTTATATGTTCATGTCTTGTTTTACTGATTTTAACGTTATGCTGTATTTATCATGTATTCTCTATATTCTGATTAAGTATTACTTGTATTTCTTTTATTATTATACTTGTTGTGTAATAATAAGTAACTTTCTAAAAATAGCAGGTTTCCTAAAATAGAAAGTTTCCAAAAAAAGAAAGTTTCCAAAAATAGATTAAATGCTTAAAATAGATTAGTTTCGAAAAATAGAAAGTTTCCAAAAATAGTAAAGGTCCTGTATTAGAAAGTTTCCATATTTAGAATTAAGCTGGATTAATATCATAAGTCATGTAGTTATAGTATATAGTTTATTAATAATAATCTGTTCATTAAATAAACTATAGGTTACATAATTTATTAAATATAAGCATGACTTTAATTAAATTAAAGTGTATAAAATACTTAGGTTAAATCATATATTAATACTATATTAATATAACCTAAGTCATGATTATTAATAAATTATATGTCATGTTTAATAATTTATTAATACTATAGTGTAAAATAATTAACTAAATACTTAGGTTAAAACATGTATTATTTAATAATAATAATAATAACCTAAGTTTCATGTTTAATTAAATTATTAGACTTGTAAATATATTCATGAACCGAACCCGTATAACTAACTAATTAACATGTCGTGAATCAGACCCGTGAACCAGTCCGAACCAACCCCCAAAAAGAGTGGCAAACTGGTTGATTCGGTTGCCCCTGCTTTTGGTATGCTTCCACCGGCTGTGTGCCGGTGGTCTTGCTTCTCTCGGCTAGCCGCTGACACCACAAGGGTTCCCACCGGCTGTGTGCCAGTGGCCCCTACTGCTTGCGCTGCGGTTCCCTCTGCTTTCCTAAAATAGCCACCGACTTAAGCCGGTGGTGGGGCTGTTGCTGCCGAGACCAACCGAAACCACAAGGACACCCCCGACGTATGTCGGGGTGCCTTGTTCGTGCTGTCGACCGAACCCAAACACCACCAAGACCTAGGTCTTGGTTGGTGGTGCGAACCAAACGACACCGAGAGCCTTGAGGCTCTCGGTTTGTACTTAATACTTGTCGTATAATTATACGTACATAATTTCTGTAATTCCTAATCGTGACACGCGTTCAAGCTATAAAAGGAAAGTTTTTAAATGTACGTACGTTACTAAGGGTACTATTCATGGTAAAAGCATGCGGGTTTTACAACTCTTCTCCCCTAAAAAGAATAATTCGTCCCCAAATTATAGATAAAATAAACTGAAAGAGGAACATACCCGAATTCAAAATATGAAATGAGGGTAAGAAGCCCGGATAGACTCTCTGTTTTCCAAGTGGCTTCCCGCTCGGTATGGTCCCTCCAAAGGATTTTGACGAATGGAATCGTCTTCTTCCTCGTGACTCGTTCTTGCCTGTCAAGAACTTGTTTGGGTTCCTCTATGAATGTAAGATCTTCACGAATCTATTCCAATGGATACTCATGTGAATGGGATGATACTTGTACCCTCTGAGTAAGGACACATGGAAAACGTCGTGAATGTGAGAAAGCTGTGGAGGTAACGCTAAACGAAAAGTTACTTTACCGACTCGCTCAATGACATCAAACGGTCCAATGAATCAAGGACTGAGCTTTTCTTTGATTCCAAAACGCTTAACGCCACGTGCCGGCGATACCTTAAGAAATACGTGATCTCCTACATTAAAATGTAAGTCCCTACGATGCTTGTCGGCGTAACTCTTCTGACGTGAACATGCTTCTTGCAATTTCTAGTTAGCTACAGTGACCTTATCGTTGGTCAACTCTATCATTTTTGGTCCTTCAAGTGTTCGCTCACCAACCTGATCCCAGTAGATTAGGGCGCGACACTTTCTGCCATACAACATCTCGAATGGAGCACACTTAATGCTGGCGTGCCAACTGTTGTTGTATGCAAACTCTATCAAACAAATGTAATCGTCCCAATCTCTTGTCCATTCCAACGCACATGACCGAAACATGTCTTCTAATGTCTGAATTGTTCGTTCCGATTGTCTGTCTGTTTGAGGATGAAAATCCGTGCTAAGCTTAAGTTTTATATCCCAAGCTTTCTGCAGACTCTTCCAAAATCGTGAAGTGAAACGAGGATACCTGTCTGAGACGATACTGGATGGAGCACTATGAAGTCTCATGATCTCCTTCTTGTAAGTGTCGGCGAGTTTACTAACCGGATCATCCTTGCGGATCGGTAAGAAATGAGCTGACTTAGTAAGTCGATCAACGATAACACAAATCGCATCATGCCTCCTCTTTGTCTGCGAAAGACCGGTAACAAAATCCATGGTGATCTTGTCCCATTTCCATTATGGGATGTCTAACAGCTGATGATCGATCTTAACCTGCTGGCAGGTAAGACATTTGGAGACATAATTAGCAACATCCTGTTTCATACCACTCCACCATTAGTACTGCTTGATGTCGTGGTACATCTTTGTCGAACCATGATGAATGGAGAATGGGGAGCTATGAGCTTCAGCTAATAACGCTTCCCAGAGAGTAGGATCATCAGGAAAACAAAGTCTAGTGCCCTACCATAAGATACCATCGTCATCTAACTGAAACTTCGTATGTTGTTCTAAGTTCGGTATGATCGCCCAAATTTCACCATCATCCTTCTGAGCTTCTTTGATCCTAGAGTGTAACTCAGGTTCCACCCTAAGATTAGCCCAGTACCCATGTTGTCCACGTACCATGATCTCGATGTCTAGTCGCTCTAAGTCTCTTATAACTTCCTCCTCAATTTTAATGCCATTTATCATTCCAGACTTTCTACTAAGTGCATCTGCCACTACATTCGCCTTGCCGGGATGATATTGTAGATTAATGTCATAATCCTTCAACAGCTCTAACCATCTCCTCTGTCGCATATTCAGTTCACGTTGAGTGAAGATGTACTTCAAGCTCTTGTGGTCTGTGAAGATGTCACATGATTCTCCATACAAGTAGTGCCTCCATATCTTCAATGCAAACACGACTGCTGCAAGTTCCAAGTCATGCGTAGGGTAATTTTCCTCATAAGGCTTAAGCTACCGTGAAGCATACACAATCACTTTCCCATGTTGCATGAGAACACAACCAAGTCCCTTCCCTGAAGCATCACTGTAGATTTGAAATCCATTTGTACCAGATGGGAGAGTAAGAATCGGTGCAGATACTAACTTCTGCTTTCTTCAAAGCTCTTATCTCTTTCTTTAGTGCAGACGAAGTTCTCCCCTTTACGCATCAGTTTGGTCAATGGTAGTGCTAAAGGGGAAAAGTTCTCTACAAACCTACGGTAGTAACCAGCTAAGCCTAGGAAACTGCGAACTTCAGTCGCTGATGTCGGTCTTAAACACTTGGTAATAGCCTCAACCTTTGCTTGATCCATGGTGATTCCTTCTGTGGATACAATGTGACCTAAGAACGCCACCTTGTCTAACCAGAACTCACACTTGGAGAATTTAGCATACAACTGCTTCGGGCGTGGTATATGTAGTACTGTACGAAGATGGTCTTCGTGTTCCTCCTTGGACTGAGAGAATAAGGATGTCGTCAATGAAGACAATGACGAACTTGTCCAGGAACTCATGGAAGATACGGTTCATCAGATCCATGAAAACAACTGGAGCATTGGTAAGGCCAAAAGGCATGACGACAAACTCGTAGTGCCCATAGTGTGTACGGAAAGCATTCTTGGCGATGTCCAGCTCTTTAACCCATAGATGATGATAGCCCGACCTCAGATCAATCTTGGAGAAATGTTTGGCCCCTTGGAGTTGGTCAAACAAGTCGTCAATGCATGGTAGTGGATACCTATTCTTGATGGTGATCTTGTTAAGCTCACGATAATCTATGCATTGATGCATACTGCCGTCCTTCTTCTTTACAAATAGAACAAGTGCGCCCCATGGAGAAGCACTAGGTTGAATGAAACCGCGCTCTGACAGTTCCTGAAGTTGTTCCTTTAACTCCTTTAGCTCTATGGGAGCCATGTGATAAGGAGCCTTGGATATTGGCTCAGCTCCTGGGACGAGCTCAATATTAAAATCCACTTCACGAGCAAGTGGTATGCCCAGAAGTTCTTCTAGAAATACGTTTGGGAATTCTGACACGATTGGCTGATTTTGGATAGATGGAGCTTCAACCTCCAAATCATGAACAGTAGCAAGATAACCCTCACAACCATGTGACACTAGTGCACGTGCTTGCAAGCTCGATATGATTTGTACATACCTTCCGGGTACGAACCAGTTGTGAATGTACTCTGGTGCATTTACATCACCGAAGATGACCTGATATGTATGGCAGTTTATGGTGGCGTGATGTTTGGATAGCCAGTCCATGCCTAATATCATGTCAAAATCGCACATATCTAGAGGAAGTGCGTCAACGGGACAAATCTTGTCGTCAAACTCTAGGGGAAGGCTCTTGTACACATGGGTTATGCGTACCGAGTCTCTTAAAGGCGTGGAAATGTTTAGTACATTCTCTAATGGCATAGGGGATATCCTAACTTTCTTAGCATAAGCAGTAGAAATGACCGAATGAGTAGCACCCATGTCAAATAAAACACATGCAGCTTGATCGTACATATACAAGATTCCAGTGATGGTAAATGTAGACTTGTTGGCCTGGTCGCAAGAAGTCGTGTAAACGCGTCCACTATTAGGAGGCGGCTTGGAATCAACATGTCCAGATGTGCCCTCCATCTAGCCCTTGCGGCAGTCCTTTATGCGATGACCAGTAAGGCCACACTTGTAGCATGCATCGCTTGTTGATCCCAAACTTAGATCGATTTAGCTTTGTGTAAATGAGAATGAATCATGTAAAACACTTATAGAAACTTTGTTGTATATGGAACAATCTAAGTATTATGCGGAATTAATACTTAAACAAGAACACACAAACATAATAAACCAAACTTTCACTTTGATTGATTAATTGAACTTGCGTACAATGAAAGTGTAAAAACATATATTGAACTAAACCTAAAGGCCTCCTTTTATAGATTAAGGAACCTTGTACAAGAGTCTACGTATCAGCTATTTTAGGTAAAGATACACATAAGAAATACATTTTCGAACATATCTTTACTAGAAACATAAAACGTGTGGACTAGGTATCCTATCAATGCTTGACTTCTTCTTATCAATGCTTGACTTCTTCTTGTCAACTCTTGATTTGACAACGCTTGATTTCTTCCTATCAACGTCCAATTGCCTCTTGTCAGCGTCTAAGTGTCTTGGCTTCATTTTATTCCCAACAATCCTCCCCTAAACTTGATATCTATTCTAGTAATCAAGTTTCTAAATAAAAACTAAATACAAGGAGGATTCCTATAAATAAAAACTACTCATTAAGTTGGAAATAAAACTGTCAGCGTCCAAGAATAAAAATAATATAAAAGAAAAAAGACATTAACAAAGTAATTTATCCTAGTGAAGATAACTTATAGACTGAAAATCACCATAGGGTGGTAAGCACTGTCCAATCATGCACACTTGCTTAAGCAAGATAGACATAATTGTCCTCAAATGTCCCTTGCTAACCAAAGTTCTTAAAAATGAAGTTATCTTATAAAATTCTTTGTAACTTCCCAGGTAAGCCCAATAAAAATCATACCCAAGTCTCCCAACAGACCACATCCAATTCTAAGTCAAAAAGTCTTGGCAGCGTGCAAAGTATATCAACTTTGCATGCTACAGTGCCTCACGATTTAGAAAACTAACTCGTACTCACCAATGGACACAATCTAGAATTGTGATAAGAGTATTATATGAATACCCAAAAAGTCCTAAAGGTTTCCTAAACCTCCCTTTAAAATATGATATACAAGTTACCAACAAAATACATGCAATAAAAATTTATGTCAAGATAGGAATATAAATATTCCAACCATCATCCATAAAATTGAACATGCTCCAAGGATCCATAAACAACTATGTATCCATTTGTACAATGCTCATAATGCCTGCATAATTAGATCAAAAACCACAAAACTAACATATTACTGTCAACGCCATTTTAACACTTAACAGCATTAAAATAACCTTTGTCAACGCTAGACAAATAAAGTGGAAAACCTAATTTTGCACAAAGACCAATAACAATGCATATCCTATACATACTTTTACAATAAGTTTCAAAAACACATATTAGGTAAGATTGATCATTCCAATACTTGTTACCAAGTATTGAAATCTCCTAGTATTAAAAGGTTTAGTTAATAAATCTGCCACATTTTCTTCTGTGTCAACCCTATCTGGTTGTATTAAACCTTTTTCAAAACAATCTCTTATAAAATGATGTCTAATTTCTATGTGTTTTGTTTTAGAATGATGTACATGATTTTTAATAATGCATAAAGTACTGTTTTTGTCTACAAAAATCTTGGTATGCATAAAATTATACCCATAATCCAATAGCTGGTTCTGAATCCATAAGACTTGTCCACAACAAGCAGCTACAGCTACATATTCTGCTTCAGTTGTAGAGTTGGCCACCACTGTTTGTTTCTTGCATTGCCAAATTATCAACCTACTCCCAAGAAACTGGCATCCACTAGTTGTGGATTTTCTATCAAACTTGTCACCCCCATAATCACTGTCTGAATATGCAATAAGCTCCAATGAAGAATCCTTTGGATACCATAATCCCAAGGTGGGATAGCACCTAAGGTACCTAAAAATCCTCTTCACAGCATGAAGATGACACTCTTTGGAAGTCACTTGATGGCGTGCACATGCACACACATCAAACATAATGTCAGGTCTAGAAGCTATAATATACATCAATGACCCAATCATTGACCTATATTGACGGACATCCACCTATTTTCCATATCCAACCTTTCCCCAAGGGTGTTCCCTATCCATGGGTGTGCTAGCCCGTTTTTCATGTAGAGAAAAGCCAAACTTCTTCAAGATCTCTACTACATATTTGTCTTGAGAGATGAAGATACCATCTTCTTTCTGCTGAACTTGTAACCCTAGAAAGAAGTTCATCTCTCCCATTGCACTCATCTTGAACTTGTCTGTCATGAGCTTGGAAAAGTCTTCACTCATCTTTGGACTGGAAGAGCCAAAGATGATATCATCCACATAGACCTAAACAAGTAAAAAGTCATTACCAATCTTCTTGGTAAACAAAGTCTGATCTATGGTGCCCCTCTTGAATCCATTTTCCACCAGATAGGTGGACAATGTACCATACCATGCTCTTGGGGATTGATGAAGTTCATACATTGCTTTCTTCACTCTATACACCTTGTTTGGATGTGCAGGATCATCAAAACCAGGAGGCTGCATAACATAAATCTCCTCTGCTATTGTGCCATAAAGAAAAGCACTCTTCACATCCATTTGATAAACTGTGAAGCCCATGCAAGAAACATAGGCTAGGAAAATCCTTATTGCTTCAATCCTTGCAACAGGTGCAAAAACCTCTTCATAGTCTATCCCTTCCTCTTGTGTATAGCCTTGAGTAACCAAACGTGCCTTGTTTCTGACCACAATTCCTCTCTCATCCTTTTTGTTTCTAAGAACCCATCTTGTCCCTATATGTCTGACATATCTGGGATAATCAACTAGCTCCCAAACATCTTGAATAGAAAATTGGTAAAGCTCATCTTGCATTGCTTCCACCCAACTTGGTTCTTTGAGGGCATCAAATATCTTCTTGGGTTCTTGTTATGAAAGAATAAAAGCAAACAAACATGCCTGAATAAGAGGGGTATCAACCTTCTTGTGGATATTGGCAATAAAACCTCCATGTTTCTGATGAGATCTTCTGGTTTGAACAGAAGACATCACATCACCAATGATAAGAGAAGAAGGATGATTCTTGATAGTAGATGTAAGTACTCCTTCTTCAATAATTGTGTTGTCTTTAATTTCAGTCTCCAAGTTTCATATATCATCTTTAAATTCTCCTCCATCATCACCTGCATGAACCCCTTCATGTCTAGAAGAAGGTCACCTTGTTCAAAAACACTGGAAGAGAATAAATGGTCAAAAGAGTTGTCAACGCCTGAATTGGGGCTGTCAACGTTTGAGCCATCAACGCCTGAATTTGGCCTGTCAGCGCCAGATTTTCCTTTGTCAGCGCTTGAAGATTCATGCATTTTCTCATCAACTGGTGTTTCTTGTGGACCACCTTTTTCCTTTCCAGCAACAGCAGCAGCAAATGCATCTGTCCATATAAGAACGGTGACATACTCAAGTATTGGAGCTGATTTGTCTGCAGGTGATCCTACCTCCTTATCAACCCGTATACCTGAAATTTCAACAACTGGTTCTTCCACAACAATTGAATTCACCTTCATAATGTCTGGATTAGTAACAGGTAAATAATTTAAGGTTCTAGATAAAGGTTCCAAGTCAAATAACCAATTTGGTCCACTCTCAAGATCACTAGGTTTACTTTCTAAAATCCTAACATGTACCTTTTCAAGTATACGTTTTTCCTTCTTAAGGTAAACCCTATATCCTCTACTCTGTACTGAATAGCCCATAAAGTAGCCTTCACCACCTTTAGCACTAAACTTACCTAAGGCATCACTAGTATCTAGTACAACTACATGACATCCAAAAGGTCTAAGAAAACCAATATTAGGTTTTCTATTCCAAAATAGCTCATAAGGTGTCTTATTGTGGATTTTGTTGATCAATGCCCTATTCAGAACATAACAGGCTGTATTTACAGCCTCAGCCCAAAATGCAATGGGAAAGTGAGCATCAGCCAACATTGTCCTAGCTGCTTCTATGAGTGTTCTATTCTTCCTTTCAGCTACCCAATTTTGTTGTGGGGTTCTAGCTACACTAAACTGCCTAGTAATCCCTTTCTTGGCACATAAGTCATCTAACATCTTATTTCAAAACTCACCACCATTATCACTTCTAAGGATTTTAACCTCATTCCCGGTTTTCTTTTCAATTTGGGTAATAAAGTTAATCAAAACATCAATAGTTTCACTTTTCAAAGCCAAAAAGAAAGTCTAAGTAAATCTAGAAAAATCATCAGTTATGACAAAACAAAAAAATTTACCATTTAAGCTTTCTATATTAGTTGGACCAAACAAGTCCATATGCAGCAAGTGAAGTGGTTTAGAACTAGAATGCACAAGTTTAGACTTAAAGGAGACGTTGTGATGTTTTCCTTTAAGGCATGCAACACAAGAGTGGTCATTGTGGAAAGCCTTTTTAGGCAAACCATCAACTTAACCATGTCTCACAAGTCTATTTATGTTCTTAAAATTTATGTGCCCTAACCTTCTGTGCCACAGAATACTCTCATCAACTGAAGCCTTAGCATAAAGACATGACGGATTATTATTCATCCTAATTCCACTAAGATTCACATTATAAATGTCCTTATGCCTAGGTGTTCTATAATCATTGAATTTCTCATCAGGTAATTTAAAATTATTGCTTAACACCAAGCATTCAGTATCAGTGAAAAGAACCTTATTTTTGTTATCACAAACTTGTGATACACTAAACAGATTATAATCAAGTTCTTTTACCAGAAATACGTTTTCTAAACGCAAATTGTTGGTGATAAGAGTGCCTTTGCAAGTAATAGTTCCATATCCTTCTCCAAAGTACACTTTGTCACCAACCATAATGGGGGTAAAGTTGGTCAAATAATCTTCCTTCCCTGTCATGTGCCTATAGCATCCACTATCCCAATAGCCATGATCATTAACCTGCTTTTGAATGCCCTGCACATGAAGAAAACAAATTAGTTTTCTTTGGGAACCCAAGCCTGAGCAGACTTGGATTCATTTGGTTGTTCAACAAGAACAGACTTAGTCCTTATAACAACCCCTTGTTCATCCCTTTTTGGATTAAACATCCCAGTTAAACCCAATTGGTTTAGTTATGACCTTTGAAATATAATGAAATCTGTTACAGGTCATAGAAATCCCATCTAAATTAGGGTTTTGGTCTTGTTTGGGTCTCCAAGTTAAACTAGAAGAAGCTTTAGACCCCTTTCCCTTTTGTTGTAAGTATTTGTTATTACTTGGTCTAACAGCGTTGAAAACATTCCTGTCAACGTTAATATTGTTCTTGACAGCGCTGAAATTAAGGTTTGCAATAGGAACCCATTGTCTGTTGGACCATGTATTTTTCTTTTCAAAAGGTCTTTGTCCATACGTATTAGGCCCTTTAGTAAAGAATAGAGCTGGTCTAGTGACTTGTGGACTTGGTTGGGCAAAAGGTCTGGGTTTGACCATAGTTGACTTTCTATCAGCGTTGACCTTTGAAGCATTGACACACTTATAAGCCAAATGTGAAAAACTCCCACAAGTATAACAAGCTTTTCTAGACATAACTCTAGGTCTAGATGAAAAGAAACCTGCCCCATTATCACTAACTTGACTTTTTGATGACCTAGGTTTTCTATACATTTCTGCATATTTAATACTAGGTTTTCTATCAACGTTTAAACCAAGGTCAACAGTCTTTCCAGTAGTAGGGTTGGTCACTTTTATGGGTGATGACTCATTTGGGCTTTCACTAAGCATGCCACCTTTAAAAAACAAAGTAGGATTGGCTTTCTTCCTTTGGTCCAAATCTGTCAATTTATGCTTATATTCCTCTACTGGAGTAAGAACTCTTGGTGGAGGAATAAATTCCTTTTCTTGGAGTTCTGGAATACCAGTCCAAGACAAATCCTTTCTAAGGACACCATAGAAGTTCCCAGCAGGTGGTGGAACACCAGCATACTCTTTCATCCCAATCCTAGTCATATCCCTAAAATCCCTTTGTTCACTAACACATTTTTCTAGGGTTTGAGTAGCTTTATCAAATCTTTGAATTTTAAGCCCTACATTATCTTTGTTTTTAATGGCCTCATCCAACTTAACTTGTATAACACCTTTGGATCTCTCCAAGATGTCCCTTACCTCAATACTAGCATTGAGGTCATGAGTCAAAACATTGATTTGATCTTTTAGGTCAAGCTCCATTTTCTTATATTCAGCCACAGTCTTTTCAGTTTGAACAAGTGCAAGTTGATAACTAGATAACTTGTATTTTTCATAAAAAAACATCTGATTTTAACTTTAAAATTTCTTTGTTTAGTTTTTTAGTGTTTAAACGAAAACCTTTATTACAATATGCATCATCATATACCTCATTGTCTGATGAAGATGAAGAATGTGCCATGAGAGCATAGTGAGCATGCTCCTCTTCCTTCTTTTCTACAACCAAGGCTTTGTTCTCTTCCACATATTTGGCAAAAAAGCTCCAGTCCCAGCCAACACCATCAATCTCTTGCATGGCAACTATAGCCTTTGTATCTTCAACCTTAATGATTTAGCTTGAAGGCTTTCCAGCATCAGATCTTCATGGAGATCTACACTCTCTCATAAAGTGACCCCTTCTATGGAAATTTTAACACTCAACTTTGGATTTATCAAACCTAGCAGTGTCTTTAGCATTAAAGGTCATCTTCTTCTTGAATCTACTATTCTATCTATTGGCCATTATGCTTGCAAGTGCCATATTCCACTTTATGTCCATCTCCTCCAAATACTCATCACTAATTTGCTCAAGGTCCTCATATGTAATCACTGAACCATTGGGCAATGAAGCAATGTATGCACACACTGTATCAAGTTAAATACAATCAGGCTTAACTCTTGGTGAGTCAACATTGTATGTGTCAGCGTCTGAATGTGAGGCGCTGACAAAGCTTGATCCAACGTTGACACAAGGTGATCCAGTTACAGGGTGCATGTATGATTCCCTTTGATCAAATTTACCTTCACTATGTGAGAAGAAGGCCATATTTCCAATGGTAGATTTGCTTCCTTGATCCAAAAGGATTTCACTCTCTACAATCTTCAGTTTATTGTAGAAGTTATCAAAAGTGGAACTTTTGTGAGCATTATTAGCAACCATAGACCTTGCCTCAATCTTCCATGCATCACCAAGAATTTTAAGGAAAGTGGTAATGATATCAGCATCATCATGCATTGTTCCCATAAACGACAATTTGCTTGTGATGTCAAGAAGTCTGCTTCTCACCCCACTTAGCTTTTCATTGGGAAGAGCTTTGAACACATCATACTCATGCAAGAGTTGCTTCTTTTTCTCTGAGGCAGTATCATCATTACCATCATACGTCACTTGAAGGGCTGCCCAAAGCTCTTTGGCAGACTCAAAACCTCTATATTTGTGTTGATTGGCTGGTCCCAAAGAAAGTTTGAGAATGCTTAGAGTTTTCATGTCATTCCTTCTCTTTGCAATGTCCTCAGTTGAGACAGCTCTCCCATCTGTAGGTTTTTCTTTTTGATCCACCTCACTTGAGCCTGGAGTTGATCTTAAAGTAATAGCAGCTTGAATCTTGGCAGCCTTATCAAATGTGTTTCCATATTCAATAATTTCCCATACGGTGTGGTCATGGATTTGAAGATACTGCTCAAAATTGAACTTCCATAGCTCAATGTTGTCAGGGTCTAGCATGGGGATTTTTAGGTTATGGCTTTAGGAGGAGGTCAACTCTGGAGTAGACATGTTGTCTGGTTTTTAGGGTTTCTTGAAAAATTAAGGTTTTTGGTGATTTAAGGTTTTTAGGGTTTTGGGTTCTTTAGGTCAAAGTTCCTCAACAAGCTCTGATACCACTTGTTGATCCCAAATATAGATCGATTTAGCTTTGTGTAAACGAGAATGAATCAAGTTAAACACTTAGAGAAACTTTGTTATATATGAAACAATCTAAGTATTATGCGGAATTAATACTTAAACAAGAACACACAAACAGAATAAACCTAACTTTCACTTTAATTGATTAATCGAACTTGCGTACAATGAAAGTGTAAAAACATATATTGAACAAAACCTAAAGGCCTCCTTTTATAGATTAAGGAACCTTGTACAAGAGTCTACGTATCAGCTATTTTAGGTAAAGATAAACATAAGAAATACATTGCCGAACATATCTTTACTAGAAACATAAAACGTGTAGACCAAGTATCCTATTAGTGCTTGACTTCTTCTTATCAACGCTTGACTTCTTCTTGTCAACGCTTGATCTGACAACGCTTTATTTCTTCCTATCAACGTCCAATTGCCTCTTGTCAGCGTCTAAGTGTCTTGGCTTCATTTTATTCCCAACATCGCTGTCGCGGCGACATGCCCCTGGGTGCCTAAGGTTGCAGGTAGTTTAAAGAGGGTGAGTATACCCTCCAGCAGGTGCCCTTGCTGGCTGGGAGCCTGTTTGGAAAAGTACACATGAGACATGATTTATAGGTATAAAAGGACAATGCGGAAAAATCATAAGATGTAATACTAGTGATAGCTGGACGGTTAGGCTTTGAACCTCTTTGGTTCTGGTCCCTCCTATTACCATGATTCCCGGTAGAAGATTGCTAATGTGTCAGAATTATGAAATATCACATGTAACCTAAGTAAATGAGTAAGTGTAAGGACCTATTGCTGTTGGAGTTTCCAGCGTTGTTACGGTAATTATCATTACCGCCACACCTATCCGTAGTAGAACGGTCATAAGTCTGACTGTTTCCCTTGGGCTGAGTAGGCTGTTGCTGAGTAGCCGGCTGAGACCGGTCCCCAGTCATCTGCCTAAAAGATGCAGTTTAAAGAGAGATATAAATATTGGATAATACTGAATGAATTCGAAATGGTCACCGCTAAATAACGAATAAATACCTCTTCTCGGGTCTCTCTACTTCCCCGTAATCGTCTCTTTCTTGCAGCATCTCCAGCTTACATGCTGCATCGGCAACTTGTGCCACTATGTTGAAAGTAGCACACACCAAGTTGTTGGCGACCAATGTACGAAGAGCCCACCAGAAGTGGTATGCTTGCTCTTCGGTAGTACCTGCTGTTGCGTTAAGAAAACCAGCCAAACGAATAAAGCGTTGCATGAACTCGTTGCTGTTCTCCCTAGCTCTTTGCCTTATTCCGTGGTACTCCCTCTTCAGCTTGTCTTGCTCAGTCTTGGGGAAGAACTGTCCCATCACTAACTCCCTGAATTGAGCCCAAGTCAAACTAGCCACCCAATTGTCACCTCCCTCAGATTGCTTGACTGCCTTCCACCATCCTAGCACATCAACTTCGAACTTGTAACAAGCCAACCTCGACTTGAAGACGGGGTCACAGCCCATTGCATCGAATATCTTCTCAAAATGAGCCAACCATATTTTAGCTTCACTGGGGCTATCAGTTCTCTCGAAGGATCGAGGACGTTGCTTGTTGAATCTCTCCATCCATGTGACCAATGTTGCTGGAAGAGGAGGAGGTACTGGTGTTGTTGCTGATTGTTGGCAGCCTGCACCTCAGCCCTGATTTCGTTCCTCACCGGAGGAAGCAAAGCTTGCGTCGCAGCTTGGACTACCGCATTGAGTTGTTCCTGCTCGCGTGTGAGAACCATCTGACAGTATAAAACAAAATACATGATTAAACTGATCAAAAATAAAATATATACATGAATAAATTTATACCAATAAATCATGAGAAAAATTTTATGTAGGAAAACTACTACATGAATGCATGATGCAGTTTTATGAAAACCTTTATATGCGCGAGAGTGAACGCCTATGGTCAGTTCACTCAAAACAAAAGACATGGCGAGGGGACGCCAATGGGTCGGTCCTAAAGTTTAAAGTTTCGATAAAAGCACATGCGACTAAATAGGGCCAGTCCTATAGCAACCATTACTTAGTCATAAACCTGCGATAATGACATATATATGAATGCATGAAAACCGGTTGTCAGTTCTAGGAAGACCATAGTGACTACCCAATAATCAGAGGTCGTGTTTTGAGAGCCTACAGGTCGAAGCCTTGGCTCTGATACCATAATTGTAACACCCCATTTTGGTAAATGGAATGTAACGCGTGATTATGACGTGTCATCAAAGCATACAAGGAAAAATGTCTTAAACATCACATGACCATAAAGGAAATACCGAAAACAAACATCGGTACCCCAAAGTATAAGCTCATCACACACAAACATAAGTACTGTAAAGAAAAAAGGACTAAACAATGTCCATAGAAATGAGTAGCAAAATGTATGATGAAATACATAAATTAGAGAAGGCTAGAAAGCTTCCAATCCATATGCACGTACGCTTAAAGTCTACGAGCGCCCTTGAATACCTGCCGTTTGGGAACACGAAAGGAAAACGACTGAGCATAACGCTCAGTGCACGGATATAAAAGTATGACATGGAATAACGTAAGTATATAAGACTAATAGCAGCAGAATATCATAAGTTCTAAGTAATTTGGATTCGTGTTTCTATGAAAATCTGTTTTAATTAGCCAATAGCCCATATAGGTCATGAGGTTACAACGTGTATGAATACTTGGAGGGGAGACCTCGTCATGCAACTAGAGGGGTTGCCTGTAATCAAATAGTCTGGGTAGGAGGGATCAACTCCTAGTGAAGGATGCAAGGCACACATCGCATTCACTCTGATAATACTGCTAACATGTAACTAGGATGCACCCATACACCCCACATGAAAATATAATATAATGGCCAAAACTAAAAAGGGACGCCACGAGCAATCACTTCATCGTGGGGAAGTCATAACACTGGTGCATCTAGTGTTATGGTTATGGTACCTCCATAACTAGGTGACATTAGTCATGCATGTATATGGCTTAGGCTCTTAATCTAACATAAGTAAAAACATAAAAAACAAATACAGGGAAAACAGTTGGCTGCAGACGGGGAAATCCTAATAAGAAAAGAATGTCCATAGTGAAAGGACAGGAAATCCGTACCTTAAGTCCAGTGAACGAAGAAGACGAACGGAAGAAAGTCCTACTTCGATCTCACTAATGTTATATAAATAGTACACGTGTATAAGTATTCTGATTACTGAGTACGTAACTAGTTTTATATCATGTCTTAGCTTGTTTTATATGTTCATGTCTTGTTTTACTGATTTTAACGTTATGCTGTATTTATCATGTATTATGTATATTCTGATTAAGTATTACTTGTATTTCTTGTATTATTATACTTGTTGTGTAATAATCAGTAACTTTCTAAAAATAACAGGTTTCCTAAAAAAGAAAGTTTCCAAAAATAGAATGTTTCCAAAAATAGAAAGTTTCCAAAAATAGATTAACTGCTTAAAATAGATTAGTTTCTAAAAATAGAAAGTTTCCAAAAATAGTAAGTTTCCTAAATTAGAAAGTTTCCATATTTAGAATTAAGCTTGATTAATATCATAAGTCATGTTGTTATAGTATATAGTTTATTAATAATATTCTGTTCATTAAATAAACTATAGGTTACATAATTTAATTAAATATAAGCATGATTTTAATTAAATTAAAGTGTATAAAATACTTAGGTTAAATCGTGTATTAATACTATATTAATATAACCTAAGTCATGATTATTAATTAATTATATATCATATTTAATAATAAATTAATACTATAGTGTAAAATAATTAACTAAATAGTTAGGTTAAAACATGTATTATTTAATAATAATAATAACCTAAGTTTCATGTTTAATTAAACTAATTATAAGTCATGAATTATTTAATTTAATTGTCTTGTAAAAAAATAACACACTTGTTAAATAAATTAGACTTGTAAATATATTCATGAACCGGACCCGTATAACTAATTATTTAACATGTCGTGAACCGGACCCGTGAATTGGTCCGAACCAACCTCCAAAAACAGTGGCAAACCGGCTGAGCCGGTTGCTCCTGCTTTCGGTAAGCTGACACCGGTTGTGTGACGGTGGTCTTGCTTCTCTTGGCTAGACGCTGACACCACAAGGGTTCCCACCGGCTGTGTGTCGGTGGCCCCTGTTGCCTGCGCTGCGGTTCCCCATGCTTTCCTAAAATAGCCACCGGCTTAAGCCGGTGGTGGGGCTGTTGCTTCCGAGACCAACCGAAACCACAAGGACACCCCCGACGCATGTCGGGGTGCCTTGTCCCTGCTGTCGACCGAACCCAAACACCACCAAGACCTAGGTCTTGGTTGGTGGTGCGAACCAAACGACGCTGAGAGCCTTGAGGCTCTCGGTTTGTGTGGCAGCCGAAACAAACACCCCGAAAACACCCTTAATTATTTACCCCTTGATCCCATGACATGTTTTTACATGTTTTTATTTAATTACTTGTTCATGTTATGATTAATTAAATAAAAGAAAAAAACAAAAGAGTTACAGATTACCAAAACACTTGGACTGAATATATCTTGATCACACGACCACACTATTATGATTTGTTTAATCAAAATCAACCAAACACCCTTGTGGTGTTGTTATGCCACCGGACACCAAGGAAAGAGAGAGATTAGGTTTTTTGATTTTTATGAAAAACTCTTTAATGTTTATGTTTCCTCTTTTATTATTTTAATACAACAAATCATGGGATGGGCCCCTCTCTTCTCTTGTTGCCAGGGCTATGAGGGCCCACCAAGGGAAACCCGAATCTTTTCTCGTGTCTATTTATTACGTGTTTGTGTGTTCGTGATTACGTGTTACGTTTAATTATTCGTGTGATTATAATTACTTGTACGTAACCATATTTATCGTATTAATAATATACGTAAATACATAATTATATGTTCGTGATTCTTACGTTCATGATTTCATGATCGTGATTATAATTATTATTGATAATAATTATCGTGTATTAACATGTACTTAATACTTGTCGTATTATTATACGTACATAATTTCTGTAATTCCTAATCGTGACACGTGTTCAAGCTATAAAAGGAAAGTTTTTAAATGTACGTACGTTACTAAGGGTACTATTCATGGTAAAAGCATGCGGGTTTTACACCAGCATTATGACTTCCCCACGGAGAAGTGATTGCTCGTGGCGTCCCTTTTCAGTTTTGGCCATTATATTATGTTATCATGTGGGGCGTATGGGTGCATCCTAGTTACATGTTTATCAGTATTATCAGAGTGAATGCGATGTGTGCCTTGCATCCTTCACTAGGAGCTGATCCCTCCAACCCAGACTATTTATATGGAGGCAACCCCTCTAATTGAATGACGAGGTCTTCCCTCCAAGTATTCATGCACGGTGGAACCTCATGACCTATATAGGCTATTTGACTGATTAAAACAGATTTTCATAGAAACATAAGTCTTTCTAAACTATAAAACCAATTTTATTAATATGAATCCAGATTACTTAGAACTTAGAATATTCCGCTGCTATTAGTCTTAGTTATGTTTCAGCTATTTATACTATGTCATATATCCGTGCACTGAGCGTTATGCTCAGCCGTTACTTTCCTTTCCATGTCCCAAAACGGAAGGTACTCAAGGACGGACTCGAGCATTTGGTGGAATTTCATAGGATGGAAGCTGCCATATACTTCTTCTACTTTTTTCCCCTTATACTTATGCTTGTTTAGTCTTTCCTAGTTCATTTACTTTATTTATGTTTTGGGCTTATGTTTGGGAACTGATGTTTGATTCCGGTTTTCCCTATGGTCATGTATGTTTTACTACGTATTACCTTGCATGCTTTGATGACACACCATAAGTACGCGTAACGATCCACTTATCAAAGTTGGATGTTACAAAGAGATTATAAGAGACTTGGAGCGACTAGACATTAAGATCATGGTACGTGGATAACACGGTTACTGGGCTAATCTTAGAGTGGAACCCGAGTTACTCTATAGGATCAAGGAAGCTCAGAAGGATGATGGTGAAATTTGGGCGATCATTCAGAACTTGGATCAACATACGGAGTTCCGGTTAGATGACGATGGTATCTTATGGCAGGGCACCAGACTTCGTGTTCCTGATGATCTTACACTCAGGGAAGCGTTAATAGCTGAAGCTCATAGCTCCCCTTTCTCCATTCATCCTGGTTCAACCAAGATGTACCACGACATCAAGCAGTACTTTTGGTGGAGTGGTATGAAACAGGATGTCGCGATTTATGTCTCCAAATGTCTTACCTGCCAGCAGGTTAAGATCGAGCATCAGCGGTCTAGTGGTCTACTAGAACCGTTAGACATTCTAAAGTTGAAGTGGGACAAGATCACCATGGATTTTGTTACCGGTCTTCTGTAGACAAAGAGGAGGCATGATGCGATTTGGGTTATCGTTGATCGACTTACTAAGTCAGCTCATTTCTTACCGATCCGCAAGGATGATCCGGTCAGGAAACTCGCCGATACTTACAAGAAGGAGATCATGAGACTTCATGGTGCTCCATCCAGTATCGTCTTGGACATAGATCCTCGGTTCACTTCGTGATTTTGGAAGAGGCTGCAGAAAGCTCGGGGTATAAAACATAAGCTTAGCATGGCTTTTCATCCTCAAACAGACGGACAATCGGAGCGAACGATTCAAACATTGGAAGACATGCTCCGAGCATGTGCATTGGAGTGGACATGAGACTGGGATGATTATATCTGTTTAGTAGAGTTTGCGTACAACAACAGTTGGCACGCCAGCATTAAGTGTGCACCATTCGAGATGTTGTATGGCAGGAAGTGTCGCGCCCTAATCTGCTTGGATCAGGTTGGTGAGCAAACACTTGAAAGACTAGAGATGATATAGTTGACCAATGAGAAGGTCGTTGTAGCTAAGTAGAAATTACAGGAAGCTCGTACACGTTAGAAGAGTTATGTCGACAAGCATCGTAGGGACTTACATTTCAACATAGGAGATCATGTGTTTCTTAAGGTATCACCGACACGTGGTGTTATACGTTCTGGAATGAAAGGGAAACTCAGTCCTCGATTCATCGGACCGTTTGATATCATCGATCGAGTCGGTGAAGTATCTTATCTCTTAGCGTTACCTCCGCAGCTTTCTCACGTTCATGTCGTTTTCCATGTGTCCTTACTTAGAGGGTACAATTATCATCCCCTTCACATGGTTCAGTATCCACTGGAATAGATTCGTGAAGATCTTACCTTCATAGAGGAACCCGAACAAGTTCTTGACAGACAAGAACGAGTCATGAGGAAGAAGACGATTCCATTCGTCAAAATCTATTGGAGGGATCATACCGAGCGGGAAGCTACTTGGGAAACAGAGGAGTCTATCCGGGCTTCTTACCCTCATTTTATATTTTGAATTCGGGTATGCTCCTCTTTCAGTTTACTTTATCTATCATTCGGGGACGAATTATTCTTTTTAGGGGGGAAGAGTTGTAAAACCCGCATGCTTTTACCATGAACAGTACACTTAGTAAACGTACGTACATATAAAAACTTTCCTTTTATAGCATGAACACGTGTCACGATTATTCATTGCAGAAGTTATGTACGTATTATTACACGATAAGTATTAAGTACGTGATATTACACGATAATTATTAACAATAATAATTATAATCACGAACATAAAATCATGAACGTAAAAATCACGAACATGTAATTACGTACTTAATTAATATAATACGATTAATATCGTTACGTACAAGTATTTATATATTACACGAACATGCGAACACGTAAAATAAAGCACGAGAAAAAATTCGTGTTTTTCCCTTGTGGGCCCTACATGCCGCGGCACCAAGAGGACAAAGGGCCAAGCCCAACTTGATTTTTAGTACATAACAAAAAGGGGAAACACAATTTCACTTTACAGAGATTTCACAAAAAAAAACCCTATCTCCATTCTTCTCTCTTTGGCCGCCGACAAGAAAAAACACCAAGGAGGTGTTTAATGGAATTTTGTTTAATTAAATTCAAGCATCGAGTTCGTGTTATTGTTCTCCATTTGTTCCACGCATTCGGTAATCCGTAAACACTTTTCTTTTATTCTTTTTAATTAATTATGAACATTTAACTTTAGGTTTATAAAAAAAGAATTAAAAACATGTTAAACAAATCATGGGGGTAAATTTAAAGGTGTTTGTGAGTTAGTTTCCTCGGCCGACACTCAACCGGGAGCCCATGGCTCTCGGCGTGTCTTGGTTTACACCAACAACCGAGACCTCGTGTCTCGGTGGTGTTGATCTCGGTCGACAGCAGGGACAAGGGACCCCGACGCAAGTCGGGGTGTCCTTGTGGTGCTTGGGGGTCTTGGCAGCAAGCAGCCACCACCATCGGCACACAGCCGGTGGCGGTTTTGGGTCAAGCAAGGGGAACCGCGATGTAGCAGGGGGAACCACCGACATTCAGCCGGTGGGAACTTCGCTGTGGTCCGCGGCTAGCCGAGAGGAACCACCGGCTGCAGCCGGTGGTGATGTTGCACGAGAAGTGGAAACCGGCCCAGCCGGTTTGCCACTGTTAAGGGGTGTTTGGTTGGTCCGGTTCAGGGGGCTTCTGTCCGGTTCACGACATGTTTAAATTAAAATCACGGGTCTGGTTCATGAATAAAATTGTACAAGTATTTTCTTTTTAAAAGTTATATTATTTAACAAGATATTAAATTAATTAATAACATGACTTATAATTAATTTAATTAATCATGGACTTAGGTTAATATTATTTATGAAATAATACATGTTATAACCTAAGTATTTATTTATTTAATTTAGATTATAGTATTAATTAATTATTTAGACATGGAATATAATTAATTAATAAACATGACTTAGGTTATAACTAATATAATATTAATACATGTTTAACCTAAATATTTTATACACCTTAATATAATTAAATCATGCATATATTTAATTAAATCATATAACCTATACTTTATTTAATTAACATGATATTATTAATGAACTATACCAATAATCACGTGACTTATGTTATTTAACCAGTAAACTTAAGCTTATATTATTAGCTTATTAATTCAACTTAATTCTAAATATGGAAACTTTCTAATTCAGGAAACTTAAGATTTTTGGAAACTTTCTATTTTTAGAAAATGATGTATTTTAAGAAGTTAATCTGTTTTTGGAAACTTTCTATTTTTGGAAACTTCTATTTTTGGAAACTTTCTATTTTTGGAAACTTGCTATTTTTAGAAAGTTACTTATTATTACACAACATGTATAATAATACCAGAAATACAAGCAATACTTAATCAGAATACGTAGAATACATGATAAACACAACATAACCATAAGATCAGTAAAACAAGACATGAACATATAAAACAAGCTAAGACACGATATAATCAGTTAAGTACTCAGTAAACAGAATACTTATACATGTATCCTATTTATGTAGCATTAGTGAGATCGAAGTAGGACTTCCATTCTTTTGTCTTCTTCGTTCACTGGACATAAGGTACGGATTTCCCGTCCCTTTAGTATGGACATTCTTTCCTTATTAGGATTCTCCGTATGCATCCAACTGTTTTCCTAGTTGTTTTATATGTTTGATTACTTATTTTAGTTTAAGAGCCTAAGCCATATACATGCATAATACAAGGTTTTTAGCCAAAGTATAAAAAGATTTCGTTGTTCCGATCTTTTCGAATTGATTATTGGTGGAAAGTGCGACTCACTTGTTCTTGGTGGAAAATAAAATGGTTGGTTGATTATCTATTTTTAAACTAAAATGCAAATAATTGTCGTTGAGTAAAATGAAAGCTTTAAAAAATTTGAACTTAAAACACTTGAAAACTAGAAAACTTTGTAAAAATAATCTAAGACGAAACTTGTTTAAAATAATTCTAAGTTAAAATGGAGGGAAAAATTAAATATGAAAACTAAGGAAAATAAAACAACAACCAGAGTCAGATCGCAATGCGGTCGTACTCTGATCGTAGTGATGGATCGTGACCACCGATCGTACTCACGATCGTAGTCTGGGGTCAGATCGCACTCAATGCGATGGGAAAGCGAGATCGCACTCACAGATCGCAACCACGATCGCAACAAGTCGATCATAGTCTTTGATCGTGGTCAGTGGTCGTAACACAATGATCGCAATCTATGCAATTGAACTCAAGGATTGTGACATACCATCGCACCCATAGATCGCACTGAGTGATCGTGGTGTGGATTTGGATCGTAGCCAAAGAAAGAACAAAGGATCGTAATCAATGCGATCGTAACCAGGAATCGTAACCAAGTAAAACCCTTCTAAGATCATAATGGAAAATAAGAGTAACTTAAGCAGAAATGAATAAGCAGTTAACCCAATAAGCACTTATCAATTTTTAGACAAAGATAAATAAGCACAAATTCGACAACTTTTTGAATCTAAACAAGCAAACTTTATTACACGAACTTTATAACGATAAAACTTTTAAGAAAGCTTAAAAGTAAACAAGCTAAACATACAAATAAGCCAATAAGCACAAAGAGCTTATAGTTTATACCGTATAAAAGCTTATGTAGGAATAGAAAGATTAACTTTTTATTCACGAAAACATCAAGATCAAACACAAATGTTTAAATTTCGGATCAAAGTAAACCAAAATCAAGAAAGGTAGAAAGAGATTAATGAACAAAAAGCTTAACTTGAACTTGTGATTAATGAAATCCAAATACAAGAATGATTAAAAGCTTAAACTTGAAAAATAAAGAAAAAGATGAAACTTAGTGAGAGAAAGTTTGAAACTTTCTCTCTCTAAAAACTAGAAAGAAAAATGAAAAAATGAAAACTAGCTAACTTTTTCTCCTAATGTGTTTAGGAGGGTATTTATAGGGAAATGGGGAGGTGCATGTGTTGCCTTCTCTTTCTTTCTTCTCGGCTCTTCGTCTTTTAAGTTCTACGACTTTTCTCGACGTCGTCTCGGGATTAATTAAACTCGTCTAATAAATTCTTCACTTATTTAGACAAGTTCTTCGATTTCATTAAACTTCCGTCTTTAGACTTTTTCTTCGATAAATCTTCAGAATAGGCCTTGTGCTTCCGTTCTGTTGCACTCTTGATCTTTTGACTTCGTCTTTTCTCGTTTTCTTCGATAAAAGCCCGTGAAAGCCCGTGTTTTCTTCCTTTTTCATCTTATGGTCCTAAAATACAATAGAAACACAAACCAGGCATAATTCCGACTTTTACGACATAAAATACACGTTTTGGTCTAGTTATTATTGGAAATAAGTGGTAAAAGGATAAGTGTTTTCACACTTATTAAATCTCCTACACTTGACCATTTCAATGCCCTCATGCAATGCATTAATTTTAAAGCACGGTTTACATTTTCCATCATAAATAACTCACCTTAGCCTTTATTAAATACTAATCATTAAGGAAAATAAAAAGATAGAAACAAGTAAAGAAATCAAATACTTACATTGGGGTTTTGGCTGCCATGAATGTTTATCATCCTCAAGTTTCACGTTCCCCATACCAAGCTTAAAAACGAGATCATTGTTATTATAAGTTAGCAAACTAACACGAATTCATGTGGGCCAATTATTTACTTAGACTCCCTTATTCCTAGGTGTATCTCTTATATTTTAATTTTGTCTTGAATGATCACGAGGATGCACTGTTTGACTTATTTCGATAGTTATTTAGGCAGAAAATAAAGTAGGACGATTTAATCAATAGTTAGCTAAAGGACAAAATCTTTTAAAACTGCTTCTCGGGACATCATAAAGTTCATATCTTGGCATAACTCGCTTCACGATTTGAGACCTTTCTCGAACCGATATTTGGCAGCGACTTCATACTTCGAATATTGAGAGACGTTCTTGAAATTATGGTCTTCTCTTCATAATAGGAATTTCTTCACTTGAAGTTTTTGAGAGATTCTTCATATTTGGACCACGACTTCTTCATTTTTCTCCAATCTTTATTTTGGACTTTGATATACCACGATCCGCCTCCTTTTAGGACTTGGATCTATTTATCCTCATACCTTGTTAGGGCCTTTTTGGATAGACTTCTCCATGATCTTTTGGGTAGTATTTGCTTTTTGTTGTATGTCTCGATCCTTCATATTGATTTGCGATAAATAATTCTTCACATCACTTTTGGATCTTTAGCAATAAAATGTAGCCCTCATGCCTTGTTAGGGCCTTTTCGGACTCGCCAATCTTTGCATCCCGCTTCAATAAGTTATGCCTTGGCTATGAACTCTAATTAATACCGAGCAACTTTTAAACGATCCTTTGCTAGAAGCTAAGTAACTTTTCAAATCGTACAACCTTATTTATTGTAGATAAATTTATTAACAAGCGATGGGAGAATAGGCTTATAATCAACTCACATAAATTCACGAAAGAATACCAAACTTATAATTGACTCTATCATCTCTCGTTCTACACAATTTAAAATCTCAAGGAATGAGACTCGTGGATGCTTAGCCAATTAAATCAAAGTTTTGGGTTTTTGAGTCATCTATAGGATCTTGCAGACTCTTAGACTTTTTCAAGTTTAGAAATCGCATTTTAAAGTTCCCTTGATAAACGACTCTCTAGGATCAATCATAGGAACTTACGAAAAGTTCTTGTTCTTAACCCGTGAGAGTTAAGACTTTCGCGTTTTAAAGTTCCCTATATAAAAGCCTAGCAAAACTTGACTCAAACACGTTAAGGATACTAGCTAGAGTAAACTTAGATAAGTAAACTCGGGTTGAGTCAAAATATTCACGACTTTGAAAAATTTAAAACCACTTTATTAAACTTTATTTTTAGAAAAGAAAGTAAATAACGATAAAACAGGAAAACTACAAGGCCAAAATAGATTAAAAATTTTGAAAAATGTCGAAAAATCAAATTTTCCGGTTAAAAAAGAGGACAAATTCATGGAAAAGACCACTTTCTTTGATAGAAGTCCCCCTACACTTGATATAAACATTGTCCTCAATGTTTAATCATTTGGGAGTAAACTCCACTACACTTATGACATTGTGTACTTTGTTTAAATATTGCTAAGGAAAGGACAACTATAGTGATTTCAATGTAAACATATAAGATATATAATATTGAATCACGATAGTTTAGGATAGAACCAGGAAGACGGGTACACGGGATCACGGTTCGTCAAAAGTCATCGAGAATGGATCTTTGAAGCTTTAATCCCTGCACAGAATAAGAAACAAGACAACAAACACATACGGGGCTCCCCCTACACTTATTATGAAAACGGTAAAGGATAGATCAACGGGTTGCCTCTCGAGAAGCGCTTGTTTTTGTTAACCGAGTCACGAGCATGACTCGACCCAAAACTAGTTCAAGGGAAACGTGGTGAGGGATGGAATCATCTCATGAGAGATGTCCTCACCAAAGTACAACTTCACGCGCTGGCCATTCACCTTAAAATTGGGCCCATTTGGCTGAGAAAGCTCAATGGTGCCATATGGGAAGACTTTAGCGACGGTGAATGGACCAGACCAGCGGCTCTTCAGCTTTCCCGAGAAGATCTTCAACCAAGAGTTAAAGAGTAAAACTTGATCACCAACGTGGAAGTCTCGGTTCTTAATCCTTGAATCATGGATGATCTTCGTCTTCTCTTTGTAGATCAATGAGTTATCATAAGCTTCATTCCTTAGTTCGTTGAGCTCGTTGAGTTGAATCTTCCGAAGATCACCGGCTTTGTTGATGTCGAAGTTTGCACACTTCAAGGCCCAGTATGCCTTATGTTCCAGCTCGATAGGGAGGTGGCATGCTTTCCCGTACACAAGACGATAAGGTGTACAACCAATCGGGGTCTTATAAGCGGTACGGAAAGCCCACAAAGCATCATCTAATTTATCGGCCCAAGAGGCACGATGCTCTCCCACAGTACGCTCCAAAATTCCCATCAATCCATAGTTGGAAATCTCGGTTGACCATTTGTTTGGGGATGATAAGCAGTGGAAAGACGGTGATTGACACCGTACTTAGCCATGACTCTTGCGAATTGATCATTGCAAAAATGAGTCCCGAGGTCACTGATTATAGCACGAGGAACACCGAATCGAGCAAAAAGTTGCTTCAAAAAGATCACAACCACCCTCGCATCGTTCGTAGAGAGAGCCTTAGCTTCAACCCATTTGGAAACGTAGTCAACGACTACGAGGATGTACTTGTTCCCTTTAGATGATGGAAATGGCCCCATAAAGTCGATACCCCATACATCAAAGATTTCACATTCTTGTATGAAATTTTGAGGAATCTCATCTTTATGTGTGATCTTGCCTTATCTTTGGGAAGCATCACAACGTTTAACCATTTCGTGAGCGTCACGGTAAATCGTGGGCCAATAGAATCCAGAGTCGAACACTTTCTTCGCAGTATAATTTGGACCAAAATGACCACCGGTGGGTCCTTTATGGCAAGCTTCAAGAATTTCTAAAGCTGCGGGTCCATCAACACATCGGCGAATAATCAGATCAGCATATTGTTTCAAGAGATAAGGGTCATCCCAAAAGTAAGTCTTAATATCTTTAAAGAACTTCTTCTTTTGTTGGGATGTTAACCCTTCGATAAGGATACCACCCGCTAAGTAGTTTGTAATGTCCACAAACCACAGGGTGTCATCAAGATTGGAATTGATAGACATTAAGGTCTCAAGGGGAAAAGAGTCATTGATCTCTTGTTTCGGATGATCCCCTTGATACGGATCCTCAAGTCTACTTAGATGATCCGCGGCTAGGTTTTATGCTCCCTTTTTGTCACGAATTTCAATGTTGAATTCTTGAAGGAGCAAAACCCAACGAAGAAGTCTTGGCTTAGAATCTTGCTTAGTTATCAAGTACTTCAACGCAGAATTGTCGGTATACACGATGGTGGTGGAAAGGACAAGATAGGGGCGGAATTTTTCAAAAGCATACACTATAGCTAAAAGCTCTTTTTCGCTAGTGGCATAATGCAATTGAGCCCCCGTCATTTTCTTGCTATCGTAATGGATTGGTTGGTAGTGTTTGTTCACTCTTTGGCCCAAAACCGCTCCAATAGCAAAATCGCTAGCATCACACATCAATTCAAAAGGTAGCTCCCAATTAAGGGTAACCAAGACCGGTGCCTTAGTAAGCTTGTCCTTAAGAAGATTGAAGGATTCAAGACACTCTTTGGAAAAGATGAAAGGATTATCTTTTTCCAAGAGGTGGGTCATCGGGTGAGCGATTTTAGAAAAATCTTGAATGAATCGACGATAGGTGCCCGCATGACCAAGGAAACTTCTCACACCCTTCACGGTTGAAGGTGGAGGTAATTTGGCTATGACATCCACTTTAGCACGGTCCACTTCAAGACCGGCCTTTGAGATTTTATGTCTAAGCACAATGCCTTCTTTTACCATGAAATGGCATTTTTCCCAATTTAGAACAAGGCGAGTGTCTTCAAACCGCTTAAGCATGCGTTCCAAATTGGCAAGGCCATGAGAGAAAGAATCACCATAGACCGAGAAATCATCCATGAAGACTTCTATTGTTTCTTCAACCATGTCATGGAAGATAGCCATCATACACCTTTGGAAAGTCCCAGGAGCATTGCATAAGCCGAAAGGCATTCTTCTGTAAGCAAATGTTCCATAAGGACAAGTGAATGTGGTTTTCTCTTGGTCTTTGGGATCGATGGGAATTTGAAAATACCCGGAGAAACTGTCTAAGAAGCAGTAATAATCATTACCCGCTAGACGTTCAAGCATTTGGTCCATGAAAGGAAGGGGAAAATGATCCTTTCTCGTAGCATCATTGAGTTTGCGATAGTCTATACAAACTCTCCACCCTGTAACGAGACGAGTAGGAATCAACTCGTTGTTTTCATTGGGCACAACAGTGATTCCGCCTTTCTTAGGCACACAATGGACGGGAGTAACCCATGGTGAATCCGAGATAGGGTAGATCATTCCCGCATCAAGAAGTTTGATAACCTCTTTTTTGATAACGTCGTGGATCTTGGGATTCACCCTTCTTTGGCTTTGAATAGTGGGTTTAAAGTCGTCCTCCATGAGAATTTTATGTGTGCAAAAGTGAGGATCAATTCCAGGAATATCATAGATTTTCCAAGTAATCGCTTTTTTATGATTCTTTAGCACGGCGATAAGTCGAGATTTTTCTTCCTCTTTCAGGTCCTTTGCGATGATGACGGGTGACTTCTTGTTGTCTTCAAGGAAAACGTACTCGAGATGAGACGGTAAGTCCTTAAGCTCTAAATCCGGAGGATTTTCGATGGAAGGCGTAGTCAAATTCGGTTCATCGACAAAGATATCCTTAGGAGATGGTGGAGAAATATGGTCCTCATTGAGAAGTTTCTCAATGGTACGAATGTCTTCATCCCAATTGGAGGGAGAATCATCATATTGCAAGTCCACATCTCCCAAAGTTGCTTCAAATTCTTTCAAGATGAAATCACTTTCTCCAAATGGAGTTAGTGATGGAGCAATAGAGGCAACGGTCTGAACAATGGGTAGAGAAGAGGAACCACTTTTACAAGCGTCTTTAAAATGTTCTTCACAAGCCTCATCAAGAACGTCAATGAAATTAACACTCTCGTTTTCAGAAGGCTGCTTAGAAAGTTTACCCATGTTGAAAACGATTTTATCGTCACCAACTCTCATGATTAATTCGCCCGCGGCTACATCAATGAGAGTGTGACCGGTCCTCAGGAATGGACGTCCAACGATTAATGGAATACGGGGGTCCATCTCATAGTCAACGACAACAAAATCCACCGAAAAGGTGAATTTGTCGACACCAACGAAGACGTCTTCGGCTATCCCCACTGGATAAGCAACCGTACGGTTAGCTAATTCCAAAGTCATTCGTGTGGGGACTAGCTCAGGTAGAGACAATTGTTTCCAAACGCTTAATGGCATTAAGTTTATACTAGCACCTAGATCGGCTAGGAGCATACAATTCTCTACCCTGGGGAAATTCCAAGGAATCAAGAAACGACCCGGATCACCAAGTTTGGTTGGTAATTTCCTTAAGAGCACCGCAGAGCAATTCTCATTATGTTGGGTCTGAGCGATATCGAGAAGTTTCTCCTTATCACTGAGAAGATCTTTAAACATTTGAGCATATTTTGGCATGTGAGCGAGAGCCTCAACAAAGGAGATATTGAAATTCAGTTGTTTAAACATTTTAAGAAAGTTAGAAACCTGAATATCATCCTTGGTCTTCAATTTCTCTTTCCTCAACCTTGAAAGATAAGGTATATTGAGTTGAGATGATGGCTTTGGAATGGAATTCTCACTCACATCCTTGGGTGGTGGAGGGGTGGAAGTAGAAGGTGGAGGAATTGGAGAAGGAGAAGGTGGAGGAATCGGAGAAGGAGACTCGTTTTCCTTTGTCACAATCACCGGTGTAGGTGTAGGAAGCTCGGGTTCCTTTAAACCTTTTCCACTATGAGTGGTGATTGCTTTCATCTCCCCTCTTGGATTAGCAACGGTGTTTACTCGGAAGAGAACCCGAACCAGAGGGTTGATTACTTGGGATGAAACTAGCCATCATGTTCCTTAAGTCATTCGTTTGACTTGCCAAAGTGTTTCGCATATCAGCTCGAAGATCATTCCTTTGTTTCACCATATCTACTTTCATGTTGGCCATTTCCCGCTGAAGATTTTGCACTATCGCATCATTAGTCCTCATGTAAGTTTCAACCTCATGATTAAAAACAGTGAGTTGGTTGAGAGGAGGAGCAAGGTAGGCAGGTGGTTGATAAGCGGGTTGTTGGTAAACTTGGTTGTTTCTTTGAGTTGGATATGGGGTTCTTTGGTTTTGATATTGTTTTGGAGCACGAGGTTGGTTTTGATTGTTGTGATTAAGGTTGTTTGGGCTTTGTGGGGGAAAACCAGGTGGTGAAAGAAAGTTTTTTGAGCGATAGCTGAGCAAATTGCGGTCACCTTGAGGACGTGCTTGATAGCTTCCTGTAGCAAAGTTACCGTTGGCGGCATACACATTTTCCGGATTGTCTTGAGTCGAAGGACAATCGGTGTATGAGTGAGATCCCCCGCATATTTCACATGATTGAGTCAAAGCATTAGCTTTGGCGGTGATTTGTTTGGCATTGTTGGCGGTTTGGAGAGCAAGCGATTCAACAAGCAAAGTAAGCTTATCAATTCTCTTGTCGGCGTCACTAGTACTAGCACTAGCCACATTAGTCCGAACACTCTTGGTTTGCACTCTAGACTTGTTCTCAATAATATCCCAAGCAGCATTAGAAGACTTAACCAAAATATTACCCGCCCAGGCACTATTTAGTGAATCTTGGTCATTCATGCTTAAACCATTGTAAAAAGTACTGATTTGATGTACTTTTGTTAAACCATGTTGTGGACATTTTCTTAAAAGTTCCTTAAACGGTCCCAAGATTCACTAAATGACTCACCGTACTTTTATTCAAATGTATTGATTTCATTCCGCAAAGCGGTAGTACGTGAGGGTGGGAAAAAGTAATTGATGAATTTTGTCTCTAAATCCGTCCACGTAGGAATACTTTGTGGCGGTTCCTTATCAAGCCAATTCTGGCTTGTCCCTCTAAGGAGAAAGGAAAAAGTTGCATGCGAATCACTTCTTGTGATACCCCATTGTACTTAACCGTATTGGTGAGTTGAAGAAACCTTTTAATATGTTCATGAGGATCATCAAGTGAACGCCCCAAGAAAGGTTGAGCGGAGACCATTTGAATAAAGCCTGATTTTAGTTCAAAATTGTTGGCTCCAATCTCAGGTATGACAAAACATCGGTGTTGCCCTCTACCTACGATTGCAAAAGCTCGATCATTGGTTGATTGTCCATGTTGACAATAGGTTGAGTAATGACTTCGGCTTGAGCTACTTTCTTCTTACGAGCACGAGTACGCATACACACCTACAAAAGGAAAATAAAGATAGACAAGAAATATTTTTGGTTTTTATATGTTTTTCTATTTTTTTGGATTTTTGAAATTTTTTAATTTTTATGGATTTTTGAAAATTTATAAGCAAGAAAAATAACGTAACGTGTCTCTCACTAAAAACCGTTAATCTTAACGAAAAGAGCCGGCAGCGGCACCATTTAATACAAGGTTTTTAGCCAAGTATAAAAAGATTTCGTTGTTCCGATCTTTTCGAATTGATTATTGGTGGAAAGTGCGACTTAATTGTTCTTGGTGGAAAATAAAATGGTTGGTTGATTATCTATTTTAAACTAAAATGCAAATAATTGTCGTTGAGTAAAATGAAAGCTTTAAAAAATTTAAACTTAAAACACTTGAAAACTAGAAAACTTTGTAAAAATAAACTAAGACGAAACTTGTTTAAAATAATTCTAAGTTAAAATGGAGGGAAAAATTAAATTTGAAAACTAAGGAAAATAAAACAACAACCAGAGTCAGATCGCAATGCGATCGTACTCTGATCGTAGTGATGGATCATGACCACCGATCGCACTCACGATCGTAGTCTGGGGTCAGATCACACTCAATGCGATGGGAAAGCGAGATCGTACTCACAGATCGCAACCACGATCGCAACAAGTGGATCGTAGTCTTTGATCGTGGTCAGTGATCGTAACACAATGATCGCAATCATGCAATTGAACTCAAGGATCGTGACACACCATCGCACCCACAGATCGCAATGAGTGATCATGGAGTGGATTTGGATCGTAGCCAAAGAAAGAACAAAGGATCGCAATCAATGCGACCATAGCCAGGAATCGTAACCAAGTAAAACCCTTCTAAGATCGTAATGGAAAATAAGAGTAACTTAAGCAGAAATGAATAAGCAGTTAACCCAATAAGCACTTACCAACTTTAGACAAAGATAAATAAGCACAAATTCGACAACTTTTTGAATCTAAACAAGCAAACTTTATTACACGAACTTTAAAAGGATAAAACTTTTAAGAAAGCTTAAAAGTAAACAAGCTAAACATACAAATGCCAATAAGCACAAAGAGCTTATAGCTTATACCGTATAAAAGCTTATGTAGGAATAGAAAGATTAACTTTTTATTCACAAAAACATCAAGATCAAACACAAATCTTTAAAATTTCGGATCAAAGTAAACCAAAATCGAGAAAGGTAGAAAGAGATTAATGAACAAAAAGCTTAACTTGAACTTATGATTAATGAAATCCAAATACAAGAATGATTAAAAGCTTAAACTTGAAAAATAAAGAAAAAGATGAAACTTAGTGAGAGAAAGTTTGAAACTTTCTCTCTCTAAAAACTAGAAAGAAAAATGAAAAAATGAAAACTAGCTAACTTTTTCTCCTAATGTGTTTAGGAGGGTATTTATAGGGAAATGGGGAGGTGCATGTCTTGCCTCCTCTTTCTTTCTTCTCGGCTCTTCGTCTTTTAAGTTCTTCGACTTTTCTCGACGTCGTCTCGGGATTAATTAAACTCTTCTAATAAATTCTTCACTTATTTAGACTTGAGTTCTTCGATTTCATTAAACTTCCGTCTTTAGACTTTTTCTTCGATAAATCTTCAGAATAGGCCTTGGACTTCCGTTCTTTTGCACTCTTGATCTTTTTACTTCGTCTTTTCTCGTTTTCTTCGATAAAAGCCCGTGAAAGCCCGTGTTTTCTTCCTTTTTTCATCTTATGGTCCTAAAACACAATAAAAACACAAACCACGTATAATTCCGACTTTTACGACATAAAATACACGTTTTGGTCTAGTTATTATTGGAAATAAGTGGTAAAAGGATAAGTGTTTTTACACTTGTTAATGCATGACTAGTGTCACCTAGTTATGGAGGTACCATAACCATAACACCGGAGGCACCAGTGTTATGACTTCCCCAAGGCGAAGTGATTGCTCGTGGCGTCCCTTTTCAGTTTTTGTCATTATCTTATATTAATATGTGGGGCGTATGGGTGCATCCTAGTTACATCTTTACCAGTAATATCAAAGTGAATGCGGTGTGTGCCTTGCATCCTTCACTAGGAGTTGATCCCTCCTACCCAGACTATTTAATTAGAGGCAGCCCCTCTAATTGCATGACGACGTCTCCCCTCCAAGTATTCATGCACGGTGGAACCTCATGACCTATGGGCTATATGGCTAATTAATATATATTTTCATAGAAACATAAGTCTTTTCAAACTATAGAACCAGTTTTATGAACATGATTCCAGATTGCTTAGAACTTATATTATTTCACTGCTATTAGTCTTTATGCTTACGTTATTCCATGCTATGCTCGTATATCCGTGCACTGAGTGTTATGCTCAACCATTTTCCTTTCATGTTCCCAAACGGTAGGTACTCAAGGGCGCTCGTAGACTTTAAGCGTACGTGCATATGGTTTGGAAGATATCTAGCCTTCTTTACTTTATGCTTCATCATAGATTTTGCTACTTGTTTCTTTGTACATTGTGTAGTCCTTTTTCTTTACAGTACTTGTGTTTGTGTGTGATGAGCTTATACTTGGGGTACTGATGTTTGTTTCCGGTATTTCCTTTCATGGTCATTTAATGTTTTAAGACATTTACCTTGTATGCTTTGATGACACGCCATAATCACGCGTGACATTCCATTTACCAAAATGGGGTGTTACATTCCGATAGTTAGAGATTTACCCGAAGTATTTCCCGAAGAATTACCAGGTTTGCCACCTGAACGTCAAGTTGAATTCTAAATCGATTTGATACAAGGAGCAACACCAATTGCTAAAGCACCTTATCGATTAGCACCTTCGGAAATGCAAGACTTGTTAAGTCAAATACAAGAACTAACTGATCGAGGATTTATTATACCAAGTATATCGCCGTGGGGAGCTCCAGTCTTATTTGTGAAAAAGAAAGATGGATCTTTTAGAATGTGTATCAATTATCGTGATTTAAACAAACTTACTATAAAGAATCGTTACCCATTACCCAGAATTGATGATTTATTTGATCAACTTCAAGGATCAAGCGAGTTTTCAAAAATTGATTTACGGTCAGGTTATCATCAATTAAGAGTTTAGGAAGATGATATTCCTAAAACTGCTTTCAGGACACGATACTGATATTATGAATTTCAAGTTATGCCTTTTGGTTTAACCAATGCACCATCTGTTTTCATGGACCTCATGAACAGAGTGTGTAAGCCTTACTTGGACAAATTTGTAATCGTGTTTATCGATGATATTCTTATTTACTCTTGTAACAGAGAAGAACATGCCAAGCATCTTCAAGGATCAAGCGTGTTTTCGAAAATTGATTTACAGTCAGGTTATCATCAACTAAGAGTTAAGGAAGACGATATTCCTAAAATTGCTTTCAGGACACGATACTAACATTATGAATTTCAAGTTATGCCTTTTGGTTTAACCAATGCACCAGCTATTTTCATGGACCTCATGAGCAGAGTGTGTAAGCCTTACTTGGACAAATTTGTAATCGTGTTTATCGATGATATTCTTATTTACTCTCGTAGCAGAGAAGAACATGCCAAGCATCTTGGTATAATTCTCGAGTTACTTAAGAAGGAGGAGTTGTATGCAAAGTTCTCGAAATGTGAATTTTGGATCAATGTTGTTCAATTCCTAGGACATGTCATTGATAGCTAAGGTATTCATGTGGATCCTGCGAAGATTGAAGCGGTGAAAAATTGGAGTAAGCCTATTACGAAGATTTATAGAAGGTTTTTCAAAGATTGCTAAAGCTTTGATATAATTGACTCAGAAGAACAAACCGTTTGTCTGGGGAGATAGTCAAGAGATAGCTTTTCAATTATTGAAGCAGAAGTTGTGTGAAGTACCTATCCTAGCATTACCAGAAGGAGTGGGAGGAGTGCTTATGGAAAGGAATAAAGTTATTGCTTATGCATCAAGGCAGCTTAAATCGAATGAGAAGAATTATACTACTCATGATCTAGAATTAGGAGCGATAATATTTGCTCTTAAGATCTAGAGAATTACCTCTATGGTACGAAATGTGTAGTATTTACCGATCACAAGAGTCTTCAATATATTCTTCATCAGAAAGAATTGAATATGAGACAGCGACGTTGGTTAGAATTAATTGCTGATTACGATTGTGAAATTCGTTATTGTTGATACAAAAGTTGGATGGACCGAGCTTGACCCGAATTAGGCTTAATTCGGGGTCTTGTGGACTCCGACTCTTGCACCAAGTGAAATTTGTTTAGAGGACCCTGCGTACTAAACAAACACCGTTAGGCTTACCGTGGGTTTGTGACCTACGATTAGACTCCAACGTGAGAGTAAGTAATCGATTTGAGTATATAGTGTTTAGGGTATTGTGTGTATCGTACCTCTGTGAAACCTATGGGGTTCCTTTTATACCCGAGAGAGTCCTGGATGGGCTCACCTACTCTTGCGACCAAAGGAAGAGATAATGACCTAGAATAGTTTGATCCTTATCGCATAAACAAGGTTAATGCATATCTCTTCCCTTTAGGCGAATATATCTATATGATAGATTATACTCTAGTCTGATCTTGTCACGCTGCGACAAGGACCTGGCTAAATAATCAGCCGTATGTGCGACAACAGCTTACCGGGCCTCCCGGGCTGCGCAACATCGCACAAGTTATTCTATCCATTCCTGATGTATGCGGGTAGTACCCGTGGGTCGGACTATCCAACCCGACTAGGGATTATACGTCATCATGTCCCCCCAGTCTAGTGGTCGCAGGTTCCAACCGCGGCTACTAGACTATAAACCATTCAAGCCCTCTCTGCCAACATCTTCATAAAAAATAAATACCACACATAACCCACATGAAATGAGTTTGAATAAGTATCAACGTCAGACTCCACCATGACAACCCTTTATCGAGAACTGAGAAAGGCACTAACCACGTCAGAGGAGCCAACTGGCGAATACCGTAGGATAAATGAAGCATTTTAGACACGTGCTGCAAGATCCCATGCGTCTATAGTGTATATAAATGCTGTCTGACAGACATTCAACCTTCTTCTCTGCCTATCCAAAAAACCTTCCCACCATTGTTGAAAATAGCAGTAAACAATACATTTGATCAAAAACAATACCAACTCCATCCCTGTCTTTAAAAAATTTTGACAAGGAAAAAATGGCAGCACAACTATTTGATGTGACGTCTTGTATATCAGAACAAGAACTCTCCCGTTTCGCCACTAAGTACCATATATCGTCAGATCTCCATCTAACTGTGCCAGATCCACAAGCACATATTGGAAGCTTCCCTGAAGGAAAAATTGGTGTATACACCCAGTTCATCGAATTTTCCAACAATCGCATACCCCTAAGCCGCTTTTTGATGGATATACTAAGCTACTACAACATACACCTTTCATAGCTGCATTGTATAGGTGCCGACAAAATCTTAAATTTTGAAATGAACTGCTTACTTAAGAACGTTGACCCAACAATAAACCTGCTCCGCGCCTTCTACCGGCCCTCGTGGATAAACGGGTGGATATCTTTTGCAAAACACCCTAATTAATTACAATGTTACTCGATAAAGATAGATTCTCTGAAGAAGTGGTACGGCAAATTCTTCTGGTAGATAAGGTTGTATTTCCGTTCGATTATGATTTCATCACCCCCGAGACAATGATGAAAGATGACCGCCCCATTGCTGGCTCGTACAACGAATCAGACGCACAGATAATTAACACTGATCGGATACCAATGCTGGAATACACAGAGGCTCTACTGTATGCCCTAGGACTGAGCCATACATCAACCCTTCCTACAAACCACCTTCCCCAATACTTTGATGAATTCGACCATGGTAAGAACCTTGTATTCCCAAAAACCAAAAATTCAAATGACTTATGCGCATATACTCACATATTCTTCTCCCTCTTAGCAGAACTAACTTATATGCAGCTCGTGAAGCACGAGAATCCATGCGCCGTAACTATGTGCGCTTGAACTTTCACACCATTCGAGCTATCTAATGGATGGCGCGTTGGTCAACGCACTGTGGCCCTGGAGTTTCCTTCCTCATCACCTGGTGGGAACGCCGAGAGGATAAATGCAGTAAATGCTACTCCTATCCGAAGTGTGCCATGTACCATAGAGTCTTCGTCAGAAGACACGAGCCTGGGAGATGAAGAAAACCATGGTTTCGAAAGGGACTTACACACAGGTCCACTAGAAGAGGTCATACATGTTCTTAGCTACAAAAGATTACCGTGCTCGCCCACTCAGCAAATTCCCAAAAGGGGGAGAACATTGCAGACTAGACCACGCGCCGATGTCACTTTGTGGGGGATACTCCTAAGGCCGCGGGAAAAGACATATATACCATGGTACATCACCATGCCATTCCTTACCATCAGTTCGAAACAAACAATGCGTGCACTTCTCTAACACTCGTAGGATGTCAAATTTGCAGCTCCCCTGTTGCAACGACCAAAGCTGGTGCCAGCACCGTGAAGTCTACCATATTCTTTCTTCCCTAGAAGTGCACCCGCTCATGCGCACTGGATAGCGTAGCTGTATGTGAGGATTTCCTCCAACATTTAACCCCCTGGCTGCGCCCAACTCTTGCACGAAATGCCCGACAAAATACAAATGAGAGAGTTGGATACAGTTGCCTCACAGGAAATAACACTATTCTCTTATTTGAAAAAGAAGGTATCCCATCTGTCTGAGCGTCTGGCACAAGCAAACCAAAAGGTCAACCAAGAGAAAAAATAAAAAGACCGCGAACTCACAATTGCCAAGTGCGAATTTGCGCATTTGCGCGCTGTGTCCAACATAAATGCCGGATCCATCCAATATTTAGAGGACGAGAAGGCATCATTATCTGAGTTTATAGATCGCGAGCACCGCCTGCGCGTGAAGCAAGAGGATGAAAACCGCTGGGCCATGTCCAAGCTAGAATAAGTTATGAGTGCCTTTACATAAAATTGTAACAATTTTGTAGCCAATTTTCACAAAGATATGGCTAAGAAGTCCGAAATTCTAAAGTATATGAGCACCGATTTTGATGAAGAACTCTATCCGCACCTCACCGCCATGCGCGCGGAGAATAACTCGTTAATAAAGCATGGTATGGCATTAGCTGCTAAAGGTGTCGTGGAGCTGCCCAACCTCAATAAAGCAATCAAGGACATCTTCGATGCCGCGCGACTACTAGGACAAAGCCTCGCCATGGAGCGCACTTTTAAGGAGAAGTTACTAACCGGACCACTGGAGGGTAGTGAAATTTATTCCAGGTACGCACAAGAGATCTTTGATGCTGCATTCCATAGACTAGAAGACCTCGCACTGCCCATCATAGACCGCATTGAGAAAGATCAAGATTTTCCCATAAGTGTGATCATGGTCGACCTTACCTTAGCAAGCCATTGCGCAGAAAAAACGGAAGAAGGTCCCCACGCCATGGCCAAACCGGATATTTTTCAACTACAAGTCCCTGTCTATATTTCTGGTGCACCAATAATGATTTTGTTTGAAAACAAGTTGAAACAACACGTGAGACGTGTTGCGAAGAAGAACCAGACTTCAACTAAAGGTGTCGCTATTGGTCTAGGTTTAGTGCACCCTAGTCGATCCGATGGTGTACCAGTTAGCCTTCCTTTCATCGATGTATATCACACACGCGTGCTGCAGTACATGAAGGAGGCATGGGTACAGCACCACACGTCATTGAACCCAACACACCGTAGGTTGAAGAGGTCGCTGTCAGCGAGCGACCTTTTATAGAAGGCACCTTTCCTTACTATACTCCTTGTACTAACTACGCACATTAAGTTGTAAATTAAGGAATTTGTATAATATTTATAGCAACGCGTATGTTTGCCAGCACGTAGCGTCCTACGCTACGCTCACGTTCATTGTTATATATGTGTGTCCAGGTTCCTGCATTCACGCCTAAGATTATGAGACAGAACGCCTGTTTATGAGTACACTCATTGGAGTGTGACTCTAAACTTATGGGTGAGCCGAAAGTTCATTACGTGTGGACCTGCCACTACTACCATAAGCAATGTCATAGATAATGACATGTTTGTTAGGCGTGCACATTGTGTCTTGTGCATATCCGTCATAAAGTATGCGGACTGCCACACTTACCACAACGTCTTGTGGGAAGCTTCCTAATAAAGGATACTTGATCCGGTGCCGATGGGGGTGCATCCCTCTTACGCGACAAGTTTAATTGGTAGGATAAGCTTATTTCTCTTATTTCGCCTGGAAATGTTTTATTGTACATGTACACCGGAAGGCCAAATTTATATATTTCAGAAAAGAAACAATACTCTTATGCATAAAAGATAAAAAAGAAAAAGATCATTTGGGCTGCAGAGCTAGCTAGGAACCGTAGCGTTTTATTCATACTTTTTGCAAACGTTGAAACAAATAACAAAAAGAAACCCTAATAAACGATAAAAAAGAAAAAAATACATGGATCCTTATTGGGGCTATCAATATCCAAGAGAATGGTCCATGTTAACAATGCGATATCTTAGGGAGAATATCGTCCAAAATTCTGGCTGCCTCTTAAGTCACTTCTCGTAGGGCTAGATACCGACTCCACATAGCTACACGCACTCATCCCAGTCTGTGAGAGTCCTTTGTTTGCCTCACCGCGCCGTTGCGTGCTTCACACTGTTGGTAGTATGCCCATACGATCCTGCTTCCGCATAGTGCGAGCAGTTATCCTGGCTGCGGGGGAGACTGCTCCTTTGCGTTGTTGCTGGTGGTTACCTTTGGATGGGAGTAGTGTTTTTGCCCGTCGCGCCACATTCCCTATCGATGTTTCTAGGGAGCCAATAGTACGCCTTATTTTTTAGAGTATTACTCCTCCCTTTGCGCCTTTGCTTGAGGGGTGGCCCAATAACCATGTTAGAATTCATCCTACGTTTTGAGTCCGCCTGGCATCTCTGACAACGCACCACTCTTTTATGAGCATCCTTATGCATAAATGGCCAAAATTACCCTGAGCGAGTAACTTCCTCAACTATAGCTATCGGGCCACGAGGGCACACTCTTCTGTGCGCGGATTCCACCACTGCCGCGCTTGATCTGGTGCTAGGTACTGCAACATCTGCCCGTTGCCTGATTGGCTCCATATCATGTTGACACCTGTCCACGCGCTTCCTCTTAGCGCTGGGGCTAGAAGTGCTGTTATCCCCTTCGAGTGTGCCTATATTACAGATGGTAACTACTCCATCTTGCATTGGAAATTTGAACATACCATGTACTGTGGAAGGTACTGCGCACAGTGTTTTTAGTGTCGGCTGTCCAACTATCCCGTTGTACGATGATTGAGACCACACAACCATGAAGTCCATCCACTCCATCATTGAGTGTTCTGTGTTTCCAATGGTTACCTACGTGCAAAGGTGTCCTAGTGGCCGAGTTTTATCACCGTTAAACCCCGTGAGGATCTGTGCTGTTTCTTCCAGCTCCTTCGTTATTTCCCATGGTAGCCGCACGAAACAATGCTCAATCAAAATATTCGTTGTTGACCCCCCATGCCTTCTATAGTGTGGTCCCCGAGGGGTATGTCAATGGTTAGCGACCCGACTCTATAGTTCATATTTGAAAGAATAGGGAATGCTATTTCTTTATCGCGCAAAATTTTTGCGACCACCCTTCTTTGCATGAAAGATTTTTCCCTTTCTACCATGTATATGGTTATGGGTTTATCCTTCTGTTTCTTTGCTTCACCCTTCTTCGTGTCCGTGCTCTTTCTCTAGTCTCTTATCAGTTGGTTTAGCTTCCCTGATTTGACTAGGCTCTCAATGTGCCTTTTCAATTGAATGCACTCATCAGTAGCATGTCCTTTATCATCGTGATATTCGCAATGTTTTGTGTTATCCCGCTTATCTGATGGTCCCATCATTGGGCTAGGCTTTGGAAAGCTTGCTCCTTCTGATAGGAATATCTCCCTAGAGGTTTTTTGCAGCAGTGTGAACTTGTTGTTGTTGTTGTTGTTGTTGTTGCGCCCTTGCTTTGTTGTTCCTTGGAAGTCCAATGTGCGACTGATGTTTTGCCCATATGATTGTTTCTTGGGTCGGTCTTGGTACTTATATCCAGATGTCATATGTCTGCTATCTGCTGCTGCGGTTTCTCCTTGGAAAAATGCTTGGACCTTTTTCATTACCCCGTCAAATGTTGTCGGGGTTCTGTCGTTCAATTTTTTTATTAGGTCCGGGTTGGTGATGCCTGCGAGGAATCCAGAAATTTTAAGAATCTCTGGGAAAGCCTTAATCTGGTTGCATTCAGATTTGAAGCACTCCATAAAGTCTTCGAGGCTTTCGTTATGCCTTTGCTTCACTCTCGCAAGTGAAACGGGGCTTTTGTAGTACTTCTTCTTTGGCACATAATTTCTTCTGAACGCTCTTCTAAGTTGTTCGAACCCATGAATGCTCCTTCGCGGTATACGGTCGAACCATGTCCGAGCGTTCCCGATGAGCGTTGATTTGAACATGTGACACCACACGGCTTCTGGCCATTGTTCTATCCCTGCTTGAGATTCGAACACTTTTAGGTGATCATCTGGATCCGTCGTACCGTCGTAGGTCTTGACATTGGATGGCATGCGTCTCTTTTTGTTATCCCTGAAAGTAGTTATACGCTCCGAAAACGCACTTCCTTCTCTCGACGCCGTGGAAAGGTCCATTGATCTTCACATTGTATCCTTGGTTTTTTGGGCGCCCTACGTTGTTTTTTGTCGTAGTCAGAGGAGTCAGAATCCTCAGTGGATGAAGGGGCAACCCTTTTATGGCGAGGGTGGCGGTCGCTATAATTAGAGTCCGAGGAATCTTCACTTGAGGAATTCTTCCTGCTCGCCCTTCCAGCGCTCTTATTTCTTTCCTGAACTTAAAAATCCTGAGATGAATCTGTTTCTAAGGGGCCCAGTCTTTTAAGGGCGCTTCGTCTACCAGTAGGGTCAGGCCCTAATATGTCTTTCACGCTTGTGCACCGATGGTTATTGACTGGTGTAATGAAGCCGTCCTCTTCTTCTGGGTTCTCATAACTGTCTGAGGATGCTGCGTCTTCAATGAGAGGTGCATCCGAAGGAGATGTTAGGATCCCAGTCGTTCTTTCTTTCTTTCTCTTCTCCTTTCTAGCTTCCTTGCTAGGTCTTGACCCTTCCATAGTCTTAAGTTCTTTATCGAAGTCTAGACTAATCCGAAGATCTCTTGTTGGATTCGCCCTCATCTGGGCCCTCATGAGTGGGATCAAAGCCTCATAGTTTTCTGCGACATAGTCGCTCATGCTCTGGTTCGTCATGGGGGGGATTTCCGTCTTAGTTTTCGGATCTATCACAGCCCTTGTGTCCAAAGCATCCTTGTGGCCTTGATTAGGGATCTTCCGAGAGGAGGATGCATCCCGAACTATCTGTGGGGTAGAAGTGGCCAGTGGAGAGAAAGATACTTGCAGTCCCTTCCCTCCACGACTTGGGTTATTAGGTTCAAAGCTTGAGTATGGACATGTTGGCTTCTTGGATCCCCCTTTGGTGGGGGCGGGTTTGCGTCGCTTTTCGTCATTGGCTAGAGCTTAGTGTGGGTCCCACGGATGGCACCAACTTATTGATACAAAAGTTGGATGGACCGAGCTTGAACCGAATTAGGCTTAATTCGGGGTCTTGTGGACTCCAGCTTTTTCACCAAGTGAAACTTGTTTTGAGGACCCTGCGCACTAAACAGACACCTTTAGGCTTACCGTAGGTTTGTGACCCACGATTCGACTCCGGCGTGAGAGTAAGTAATCGACTTGAGTATATAGTGTTTAGGGTATTTTATGTATCGTATCTTTGTGGAACCTATGGGGTTCCTTTTATACCGGAGAGAGTCCTGGCTGGGCTCTCCTACTCTTGCGGCCAAAGGAAGAGATAATGACCTAGAATAGTTTGATCGTTATCGCATAACCAAGGTAAGTGTATATCTTTTCCCTTTAGGCGAATATATCTATATGATAGATTATACTCTGGTCTGATCTTGTCGCATTGCGATAAGGACCTGGATAAATAATCAGCCGTATATGTGACAACAGCTTACCAGGCCTCCTGGGCTGCGCACGCGCATCTCACAAGTCATTATATCCATTCCTGATGGATGCGGGTAGTACCCGTGAGTCGGACTATCCATCCTGGCTAGGGATCATACGTCATCAGTTATCACCTAGGTAAAGCTAATGTAGTAGCTGATGCTTGAAGTCGAAAGGAACGTGTTAAGCCGTTACGAATCATTAATGATAACTCTTTTACCGAAGTTACCTCCCAAAATTCTCGAAGCGCAAGAAGAAGCACTTAAAGTAGAGATTGTTGGATCTGAGAAATTAAGAGGAATGGATAAAGAATTTGAAGTTCGTCAAGATGGAATTCATTGTATTAAAAATCGTAGTTGGTTACATGCCTACTGTAATTTACGAGATTTGATTATGCACGAGTCTCATAAATCAAAGGATTCTGTACATCCTGGTTCCGAAAAGATGTATCAAGATCTGAAGAAACTCTATTGGTGGCCTAACATGAAGGCAATCATAGCGGAATACGTTGGCAAGTGTTTAACGTGTGCAAGAGTTAAAGAAGAGTATCAAAAACCATCCGGTCTATTCATACAACCACATATTCCAAAATGGAAGTGGGAAAGAATTACGATGATTTTGTGAATAAATTACCTAAGACATCAAATGGACATGACACCATCTGGGTTATTTTCGATCGTCTTACAAAATCTGTACGATTTCTTCCTATTAAAGAGACTGATAGTATGGAAACTCTTTCGAGATTGTACATTAAGGAAATAATCTCACAACACGGAGTTCGTGTATCTATTATCTCAGATCGTGATAGTCGTTTTACATCTGTATTTTGGAGATCAATGCAAAGGGCCTTAGGTACTCAATTGGATATGAGTACGTCATATCATCCACAAACAGACAGATAAACTGAAAGAACAATTCAAACTCTTAAGGACATACTTAGAGCTTGTGTGATAGATTTTGGAAAAGGATGGGAGAAACATCTACCTTTAGTAAAATTCTCTTATAACAATAGTTATCATTCTAGTATTAAAGCAACGCCTGTAACACTCTCAAATTTCATATCGGTACAGCGGAAGAGTCTTTAGAGTGTTACGGGATAGCACAATAACTCCAATCATAGACAACACATAAAAATAGTTGTACAAGGTTTAACATACATTCATTCGAAATAAAAGTTTCAAGTGTACAACAAGTCCCAAATTATACAGGTCATTTAGTTTACAAAACATAGATCGAATGAAGAGTTTTATTATTATGTGGGCCATCAGAGTCGATCTCCATCCGAATTACCTTCAAGCACCTGACATAAAAACATGCAAAAATCATATTAGCGAATGCTGAGTGAATTCATAGAGTTTAATAAAACCGTTATATAAAACAATCATTGAAATCAGAACACAAGTATAATATCAGAAGTAAGTCCTCGTATCGCTAGTCAGGCAATATAATAAGCAAAGCATACATCTTAAACCGTCCATGAGACCGTAGTCTTAATATTACCATTAAAGGTAATATTATTATCGTTATTCATATCGTTATTGGATTACATTGGATTGCATTTGGATTATTATTAGCCGCATGACATTATTACCTTACTATCATAAACAAGGGGCCGCGAACCCGACAAACAATTTGCCCATCTAAGTTAGTGTGTCGTCACAAAAATCACGCTATGGAAATCTTCCCATACATAAATTCGCTTACCAATCAATGTGGTACGACGGGGATCAACCGTCAAGGCGCGAACTGGGGTGATCGTCCCCAAATAGTACTATCATATGCATAAGCGTCTACCAAATCCTGGTAGTTCACAATTCATGCTAATGGGACTTTAAGTGACATAACCTAACTACTAATATTCCTTTTTTATCTCTTTTATTGGGTCATAGCATCATTCGAGTCCATATCATTAAGCATACCATCGGGACTACTTGTGAATAGTTTTTATCAAAAACTAGCATTTTATCTCCCTCGCGGGTTTACAAATCATTTTATAAAACATTTAAAAGAGTGCGAGGCTATGAAGTCACGTTGATAATGAAAGGCGGATTATCGGCTACGGGCGTGCTTCGATCACGGAAACCTATATAAATAGTAAGCGGTCTTAGACTTTTGTCCTATGACTTTATAAAAATATCAATTATGTATACATATGATGATTTTAGATGATGATCAAGTGGGATTGTACATTCTCATTTACTCATTTTAGTGTTATGTGTTGGTAACTTTTTATCTAGTTTTACTAGTTTATCTTGTTTACATGTTTAGGCTCAATAAGCCCATTATAAGTCCATTACCTTATATTAGTCCATTTTATACTTTTAATATCAGTATTATACTTACATGTTAGGCCCAAGTGCGTTAATCCCAATAAGTAAGTTCATAAGTGTTTAGCCAAATTAGTTGGATTAATAGTCCAATAAGGCTAATTTGACCCGTTAATGTCTGTATGTTATAAAACTCGGGTTTTATCGGTTTTTACTTGTAATATGTACTTATATATCAGTATATGAGTTATAAAAAGTTTACATTAGACGGGTCCGACCATCTAAGTTTTAATTGACCAAAACGTTAATTTTACGGTTTTAGCCGAAAAGACGTAAAAATCATGTTTATAGTTTTATAACTTATAAAACTTATCAAATTGCCATTTTTATAAAATGTCTCATTGATTTATTATTGTACATACTTATATAAATGTAATATATAAGTTAGTGGGTTTTAATTTACATTTTATACTATATTTATTTGAGTGCTATTATAATACTATTATACTTTAATTTCACAAATCTGATTTTTAGTTTCACTTTCACCATTTTTATCACATCTTGAGTTATACAAGGAGATAGAAGCTCATTTTTGGATTACATAAACTTCATATTATGTGCTACAATTAACTTAGCTTTAGCTACTGCTCAATCCAAGTCTAAGTGTCCCTAACCGTCCTCACAAAACAGACTATTCAGATTGGTACATCAATTTTGTTTTGATCATATCTCACTCATTATAATGATTCCATTGCATGGCCAACTCTCACATGTGTACAAGACTAAATACTTACTGTATATTGATTCAACTATACCATTTTATTAGTTTAACATATGTTTGTTTACTGTTTTTATACAGCCTACTTATTAAGCAATATTTTAGCCTTTTTACATGTGGTTTTCCATCTTTTTAACCATGTTTATCAACACATGATCCCCACACAACATTTTTATCATCATATATCATCATATACATATACATTAGGAAAGAAAATACATTTTACATTTAAAAAATAACAATGAAAATGGGAAGAATGATCTTGTTTACCAACCAAGACTATAATTTGCCTTTTGATGACAACACCTTGATGTACACCAAATTTATCTTCAAGATCAATTTCACTAAGAACACTTGTTGAGAAATCAGCCCTAGGACACAAGAAAATCACCTTCTTGGATGTTATAATGATCACCAATCAACAAAGCTTCAAAGGTCTTCCATCATATGTGTAGATAACACAAGATTTAAGGTTAAAATTGATCAAAGTGGGGTGTTTGATGATGGTTTTGGAAGGCAAGGAGTGGGAGGGGTGAGAGGATTTTAGTGGTATTGCATGAGAGGATATGTGAGAAATGGTTTAGATGGAAATGGTTTTGTGGTGTGTAGCTAACTTGGTTAAGTTAGCTTAGACAAGTGTAACTTGTTAGTTACAAGTTTGACACCTCATGGGGTGTGGTTTCCCTTGTTTAGCCGTCCCATAGAGTGGGGTGGGGCAAGTGTATACTTGTCTCATCCCACTAATTTACGGGTATTTCTCGATTCTATTTCCTCGATTTGCGTGCCCTCGGGTCGTTTTACGAAAAACATTTTTATAAATTATGAATCAACGGCACAAAACGAATCTAATAAAAATTGTCTCATCAAAAACGGAGTTCAAAAACAGAGTTCAAAAACGTAAATACGTAATCCTAAGGTTTCCGGTTTAGTCGTACCGGACGTTAAATTATGCATGTAAGCCCAAATTTAAATCCGTAAATTGTGAGTTCATCAACCAATACAAAATTAAGTTTCAAAATAATATATGAGAAAATAATTTACTACCTGAAAATGTTAGATTTTCACAGCTTTTCCTCCTAAAAGAGATCAACGTCCTCGTGATCCATTTCATTTTGATGTTCGTTTCTTATTGAATTCAAAGAGGTGCGGATATTTCTTCCACATTTCATCCTCTCGTTCCCAAGTAAATTCCGGTCCATGCTTTGAATTCCATCGGATCTTGACAATAGGTATTCGACTTTGTTTTAGTTGCTTTACCTCACGATCCATAACCTCTACGGGTTCTTCGATAAAGTGCAACTTCTCATAAATTCGGACCTTATCTAACGAAATTTTCTCATCACTCACCGCTAAACATTTCTTTAGATTAGATACATGAAATGTGTTGTGAACACCATGAAGTTCTGGGGGTAACTCTAGTTTGTAAGCCACCGGACCTACTTTAGATAAAATCTTAAAGGGTCCAATATAGCAAGGATTCAATGTCCCTCGCTTTCCAAATCTTATGACGCCTTTCCATGGTGATACTTTCAACATTACTCGGTCACCCACTTCAAACTCCATCGGTTTCTGCCGCATATCCGCGTAAATTTTCTGTCTACTACGGGCAGTCAACAGCCTATTCTTAATCTGAACTATCATATCCGTTGTCTCCCGGATCAATTCCGGTCCCGTGAGCTGGGTATCCCCAACTTCACTCCAACATATAGGAGATCTACACTTCCTACCATACAAAGCTTCAAACGGTGCAGCCTTAATACTAGCATGATAACTATTGTTATACGAAAACTCTGGTAACGACAAATGTTTATCCCAATTCTTACCAAAATCTATCACACAAGCTCTCAACATATCTTCCAGTGTTTTCTATCGTTCTTTCATTCTGGCCATCAGTCTATGGTGATAAGCAGTGCTCATGTCGAGATTCGTTCCCAAAGATCTTTGGAGAGATTTCCAAAAATTCGATGCGAATCTAGGATCTCGATATGAAATGATCGATACAGGCACTCCATGCTTGCATACAACATTCACAAGATAAATACGAGTCAGCTTCTCCAGTGAGAACTGCTCTTTAACCGGAATGAAGTGTGCTGATTTGGTCAGTCTGACGACAATGACCCAAATCGAGTTGTTTCCAGATGATGTTCTAGGAAGCTTGGTAATAAAGTCCATCGTAATTCGCTCCCACTTTCATTCAGGAATCTTTGGCTGTTGAAGTCCTGATGGCTTTTGATGTTCAGCTTTGACTCTAGCACAAGTCAAGCATTGAAGAACATACATAGCAATATCAGCTTTCATATTCGGCCACCAGTACAACTTCTTTAAATCATGATACATTTTATCAGATTCAGGGTGAATGGAATATTTAGATTTATGGGATTCTAACATAATAAAATCTCTTAAGCCTCCAAACTTAGGTATCCACATACGACCTCTTAAGCATTTCACTCCATCAGCTCTAACTTCTAAAGGATCTCCTTCACCTCAAAACCCTTCATTAACGAAATTTTCTTTCTTACAAGCTTCTATTTGCGCATTTCTAATTTGCTCAGGCAAATTATTATGCACAGTCAAGACTAGAGAACGTACCCTGATAGGCTCTCTATCTTTTCTGCTTAATGCATCGCCAACAACATTTGCTTTTCCTGGGTGATATTTTATATCACAATCATAATCACTTAATAGTTTTATCCATCTTCGTTGCCTCATGTTCAATTCCTTTTGATCGAGAATATACTGTAGGCTTTTGTGATCGGTGAATACCGTACACTTGGTGCCATACAGATAATGTCTCCACAACCTAAGAGCAAAGACTACAGCTCCTAACTCAAGATCATGAGTAGTATAATTCTCCTAATTCTTCCTTAATTGCCTAGAAGCATAAGCTATTACTTTTTCTCGCTGCATCAAAACAGCTCCATAACCTCTAAGAGATGCATCACAATATACTACAAAATCTTCACTTCCGTCGGGTAATGATAGAATTGGCGCACTACATAATTTTTGCTCTAATATCTGAAATGATCCATCTTCTTCACTTCCCCAAACGAAAGATTTATTCTTCTGGGTAGGCTTAGTCAAGGGTTTAGCAATTAAAGAAAATTCTTTAATGAATCGCCTATAATAGCCAACCAATCTTAAAAATTGTTGCACTTCTGTTGGCGTTGTTGGTGCAGACCAATTCTCAATGGCTTCAACCTTTGCAGGATCAACATGAATTCCATCTCTGTTAATCACATGACCAAGAAATTGCACAGAATCTAACCAAAAATAACATTTCAAAAACTTAGCATACAACCTTTCATCCTTTAACAAACTTAAAATAATCCTTAAATGTTCTCCATGTTCATCTTTATTCTTGGAATAGATTAGAATGTCGTCAATAAACACGATCATAAATTTGTCCAAGTAGGGTTTGCACACTCGATTCATTAGATCCATGAAAACCGCAGGTGCATTAGTTAACCCAAATGGCAATACTTGAAATTAATAGTGTCCATAACGAGTTCTAAATTCAGTTATAGGAATATCTTCTTCACGAACGCGAAGTTGGTGATATCCATACCGTAAATCTATCTTAGAATACACACTAGATCCTTGTAGTTGATCAAACAAATCATCAATCCTTGGTAAAGGATATCGATTTTTAATCGGCAACTTATTCAGTTCCCTATAATCAATGCACATACGGAAAGATCCATCCTTCTTCTTAACGAACAAGACTGGAGCTCCCAAAGGCGACGAGCTCGGTCGGATAAAACCTTTATCAGACAACTCTTTTAGTTGTTCAGATAATTCCTTTAATTCAGAAGGTGCTAATCGGTAAGGCGCACGTACCACCGGTGCAGCACCAAGAATTAAATCGATTCGAAACTCAACTTGCCTTATCGGTGGAGTCCGGGTAAATATTTAGGAAATACCTCAGGAAATTCACAGATAATAGGTACATCTTCCAATCGTTTCTCCTTAGACTCATTCCCGGTCACTTGAGCTAAGAATAACTCGCAACCGTTCCTGATGTACTTTTGGACTTTAATACATGAAACAATTTTCAAACGGGATTCACCTCGATTACCATCAAGTACTAACGTCCTATTCCTAAGAGGAATCTTAACCTTCTTTTCTCCACATAAACTAGTAGCATTATTCAACGACAACCAATCCATACCAATAATAATATCAAAACTACCTAATTCTATCAACATCAAATCAATCGGAAAGGAATAGTTTAAGAGATTTAGAGAGCATCCTTCTAATAGCTTATTAGTTTTCACTAACTTACCATCAGCCAATTCCACCTCGCAACTGGTATTTATCTCAACAGGTTCAATGTCAATAAGGGCACTAAATTTAGTGGATACAAAGCTCCTATAAGCAACCGAGTCAAATAAAGCAACAACATAATGATTGTTGAGTAAAAACGTACCAGTAACGACATTCGGATCCTCTTTCTTCACCTCGACTGTTCCAAGTTGATAAGCACCACCCTGGGGGTTTCTTCCAGGTACAATCGCTTTCAACTTAGGGCAATCCGATTTCTTATGACCCTCTTCGTTACAGTTGAAGCAAATGATTCCCTTCTTACACCCTTCAACTTTGTGTCCAAGCTTTTCGCAATTTCGGCACTTCCAGCATTCGCAGCATGCCTCTTGTTGCCACACTTAGGACATATTTCATCATTGTATGGTGTGTTTTTGGTAAGAGCATTTACATTCCCCTTTCTCTGGTTCTGACGGCGATTGAAATTCTTCCTATTATCACCAATATCTACACGATCGCCATCACCTTTTCTTTTCTCACTAGTACGTACTTCATCCTCCCTATCCTGAAATATTTGCCCAATGAGTTGGTAAGCCATTCGAACTGCATCATCAATGGTCAGTGGTTTTGATGATGTCACGTCCCCTCGGATGTTCTTCGTCAACCCTTTAATATATTTCTCAATTCGGATCTCTTCGGGTTCCACCAATCGAGGACACAGCAAGGCCAACTCATGAAACCAGTTTTTGTAGCTATCAATGTCCACACCTGTCATTCTCAGATGAATCAACTCTTGTTCTAACCTACTGATCACACTACGGGGACAGAACTCCAATGTCATCCATTTCTTAATTTCAGCCCAAGGAGTAGTATTAGCAGCATCAATACCTATGAAAGCAATTCTCCCGTTCCACAAAGTCAACGCACGACCTTTAAGAGTAGCTATAGCAAAAGTCACCTTATCTTCCTCCTTACACTTACTAATTCGAAACACCGACTCAATCTTCTCAATCCACTAGCTTAATCCTACTACACCTTCAGGTCTATTAAAAGGTAGAGGTTCACACTTCATGAACGTCACATAAGTACAGCCACCAACTTCAGGTGCATTAGGTCCAAGTCCTTCTACATTTCCTCCAGCATTAGCATTCACATTATTAGCATTCAAATTCACATTAGTACCACCAACTCCACTACCGCCAGCTCCACTACCGCCAGCTCCACTACTGCCAGCTCCACTACCGCCAGCTCCACTACTGCCAGCTCCATTTCGAGCATTTGCCATAAATTCAGTAATAGATGCGGTAACTTGCTCCGCAATAATCCTACGTACATCATCATCAGTCACAACTTTCTTGCGCGACATGGTTTTATAATTTCACATCTTCAAAATGTTAAGCACTCACCCAACAAGGGATTCATATAATATGGATTGAATTCATAATCAAAATACAAATAAGGCACATTACGGAATTCAAGACAAGATACATATTTCATTGCATTTGAAACAAACGCATTGTCTTAATTACATTCCATATCCAAGTTTCTAGCACTATACATACTCAAAATTCGTGCCAGATCTACTAACTAATAAGTCGGTTCAGTCAAGTTTACAAAAGGTACAAAAGATACAAAGGTCACTACTAAATATAGACTGGTCTACTGAGAACCGCCAGATGGTCCATCATCCATCGTCTTCTGTATCTTTGTTAGACGATCACAAGACACATCTTCAGCTGGGCGCTTACGAATCACTCCTCTTTCAACCATCTCAGCATAAAATCTACTGTTCCAACCAACAGATATGTTCAACTCTTTCTCAGCTTTCTCACGCATCGCACGAGCTACACTCAACTGAATCTCCATAGTATTCACCTTTTTATTCATTTCAGCATACTCACCACTTTCTAACACAGATAACCTCCTAAAATCCTCATTCAAACCACGCTCTACATCAGTCAAATCCAAGTTAAGAAATTCTCGCTCTTTCTCACCAACCTTAGTCTTCGACTCCAAATAAGAAACATGAGTCTGAAGAACACCTAATCCAACCTCTGTCATACTACTCTGAGCACGAGAAGCATCTAAATCACGTCTCAATGCCCAAGGTGCAAGACCATCAATATGAGTAGCCTCTAGAACCCTTGACGACTCTCCTATCACATGTCTACTAGTAGCAATACCATCATTACCATCAGGTGCATCATCATCCTCATCATCCTCTGATTCAGAATCAGATTCACACGATTCAGACAATTCATCTCTAGGTAGCTCAATCTCAGAATCAAAACAATAAACTGGTGGGGTTAAGGGCTCACCCTCTGGAACATCATATGGGTAAATAAGCTCAGCCTCATCATCATCATCAACCTCATCATCTATACCTATCTCCTCCTCGACATCCTCGTCGTCATCTTCGTCGTCATCCTCATTATCTACATTATATATCCCAATCTCATCATCATTCTCAATACCAACATTATCATTCTCATTCTCTGCAACATCAACCTGAGGGGCAATCTGATCTCCTAGTCCTATCTTGGGCTCGGGATCCTCAAATGGTTCCTCCCCATCATCATCCATATCCTCATTTACATCATAATCCACTAAGTCTAAATAAGGGTTATCATCTACATTAGGTTCGGGAATAACATGGTTCTCTAGAGGAATATTAGGGTCAGACATGACAATCTGCATTTATATATATCTCGTATTAGCATAAAATAATTATTAAACAGTTACATACTGAAACCACGATATATACATATATATAAATTAAATTATCTATATCAAAATATATATCTTCCCAATAAGGCTTGTCGGTAACGTCAGAGATCTTTGGCACCGTTATAGTCAAAAGATTTTCAAATGTTTTCTCAAAATGTTTAAAGTTAAAAGATTTTGAAAAATTTTGTTCAAAACCATGGTTTTTAAAATCTTTCGTTATCTATAACGAGAGCTCTGGTACCAAACTGTAACACTCTCAAATTTCATATCGGTACAGCGGAAGAGTCTTTAGAGTGTTACGGGATAGCACAATAACTCCAATCATAGACAACACATAAAAATGGTTGTACAAGGTTTAACATACATTCATTCGAAATAAAAGTTTCAAGTGTACAACAGGTCCCAAATTATACAGGTCATTAAGTTTACAAAACATAGATCGAATGAACAGTTTTATTATTATGTGGGACATCAGAGTCGATCTCCATCTGAATTACCTTCAAGCACCAAAGATAAAAACATGCAAAAATCATATCAGTGAACGCCGAGTGAATTAATAGAGTTAAATAAAACCGTTATATAAAACAATCATTGAAATCAGAACACAAGTATAATATCAGAAGTAAGTCCTCGTATCGCTAGTCAGGCAATATAATAAGCAAAGCATACATCTTAAACCGTCCATGAGACCGTAGTCTCAATATTACAATTATAGGTAATATTATTATCGTTATTCATATCGTTATTGGATTACATTTGATTGCATTTGGATTATATTAGCCGCATGACATTGTTACCTTACTATCATAAACAACGGGCCACGAACCCGACAAATAATTTGCCCATCTAAGTTAGCGTGTCGTCACAAAAATAACTCTATGGAAATCTTCTCATACATAAATTCGCTTACCAATCAATGTGGTACGACGGGGATCAATCGTTAAGGCGTGAACTGGGGTGATCGTCCCCAAATAGTACTATCATATGCATAAGCGTCTACCAAATCCCGGCAGTTCACATTTCATGCTAATGGGACTTTAAGTGACATAACATATCTACTAATAATCCTTTTTATCTCTTTTATTGGGTCATAGCATCATTCGGGTCCATATCATTAAGCATACCATCGGGACTACTTGTGTTCTATTTTTATCAAAAACTAACATGTTATCTCCCTCGCGGGTTTACAAATCATTTTATAAAACATTTAAAAGAGTGCGAGGCTATGAACTTACGTTGATAATGAAAGGCGGATTATCGGCTACGGGCGTGCTTCGATAACGAAAACCTATATAAATAATACGCGGTCTTAGACTTTTGTCCTATGACTTTATAAAAATGTCAATTATGTATACATATGATGATTTTATATACATGATGATGATCAAGTGGGATTGTACATTCTCATTTACTCATTTTAGTGTTATGTGCTGGTAACGTTTTGTTGGAAATACGTTTTTAACGTATATTAGAAGTATCGGTCACTCAAACAATATTATTAAATGTTTTAGGCTCGTAGTTAGTTACTTACTTATTATTGTGTAAACGCCTAGCCCATGGAAATGTCCATGGGTTGGAAGGCCCAAGCCCACCAAGGCGTGGGTATTTAAACCCTTTCCTTTGAAGGAAAGGGTGTTGGTTGTTTCATTTTTCAATATAATTCACACATACTTTTCTGTCATCTCTCTCTCTAGTTTCTCTCTCAAGAAACAACAACCATCTTGATAGATCATAGGTTATCTTGATTCTACAATTGGTATCAAGAGTTATGGGGTGAAATAAAGTTGTCTTGATTGGTGTTCTAGATACTTTATTGGTTTCGTGAGTTTTCTTTTATTATAGAGATCGAATCATCAATTTTTTTTACGTTTTGTGGTGTTTAGATAGTTAATAAATCGACTACATAGCCGTGGTAGTGATTTGTGATACTTGGATTGGTCAAAAACGCAAAAATTTCGGGTGTTTGGCATCATTTTTGGCTTAAAGTCTCGAAAATCATCAAGTACGTCCGAGTTCCACAATTTTAGGAGGATCGCAATATCTGATTCGTATTGCGAAATTGTCTCTCTGATACGTATTGCGGAATTGTCTCTCTAATTCGTATTGCGAAATTGTATCTCTATTCGTATTGCAAAATTGTATTTCTGATTCATATTGCGACATTGAATCATCTGGCACAATTGCGAATTTGAATCCTTCTAAGTGCATTGCGGAATTGAATCAATCTAAGACATTGCGACATTGGATCCTTTTTAACACAATTGCGAAATTGAATCATTTTTTAGCACAATTGCAAAATTGAATCATTTTTTTAGCAAACTGCGAAATTGAATCTTTTTAGCACTTTGAAGAATTTAAACCTACATATTGTGGAATTATTCACTGTTAACATTGAGGAATTGTGTTACTTTGATTTGGACATTGAGGACTTGTTACTAATTTGTATTGGACTTAGGCATTATTTTTGAAGACTTCTCACGTTACTAATAAAACTTTCACAACTTTATTTCATCGAACGATCAAAAGATAATCTTTTTCTTCAAGTGATAAAAAAATGAATCCTCATTCATTTATGCCAACAATGACATCGCTTACCGATATTTCAATCATCTCGGGTACTGATACCCGCCCACCCTTGCTCATCAAAGATTTATTTGAAGCCTGGCAAGGTCGCATGAAAACTTACATCATGGGAAAACCCAATGGTCGACTTATGCTTCAATCCATTGAAAAAGGTCCACTAGATTGGGGAGAAGTTACTGTCAACAATGTGACGCGGACAAGATTGTATCATGAGTTACCGGATGCTAACAAACTCATTGCCGATGCAGATGAAAGGGCCGTTCAGACAATACTTCAAGCTCTTCCACCCGATATCTATAGAATGGTATGTGAACACACAGTGGCAAAGGATCTTTGGGATCGATTTGCTGTTTTGTTACAAGGGACCTCTCTAACTAAGCAATAACGAGAGTGTCAATTGTATGACTTGTGTGATAGGTTTACATACATTCCAAGGGAAACTCTTCACGATTAATAATGGCATTTCACTACTTTGATGAATGATATGAACGTGTATAATCTAAGGATTGCTCAGTTTCAACTAAACACAGAGTTCTTGAACACGTTACCCCAAGAATGGAGTCAATATGTCACCGATGTTAAGATGATTCGAGATTTGCACAAGTCAAAGTTAGATCAACTCAATGCTTTCTTGCAACAACATGAGAAGCACGTAATCCAAAAATGCATCTCTCAGGGATCTTATCAAGAACCATTGGCATTAATGGCAAATCATCCAACATTGTCATATCATAACTCACCGTTTGCTTTGGGACACCAATCTTCCTATCAACCATTGTATCAAACTCCAAGCTTCCCACAGTATTCGATCTTGCCACAACCGCCTACATCTTATCAACAATACAAGCAACCAACAACATCATCACAAGGAGACTCACATCAGTTACCTTATGCTTCACAACCGTATTCACCTTATCAACCTCCAACAAACCCTGCCATCACCTATCAACAACATGAGGCTCCTCAACCCCATTACACACAAAATGTTAGTGCTCCTTCAAATCAGTTTGTAGCTCAACCAGCACCAGTATTCTATTGTGATGATGAGATCCCAGTCCCTGAGTTTAGACAAGGGGATAATCCTATTGATATACTTGCTTAAATGTCTGCTTACCTCACTCAAACATTGAACAAACGAGGTTATAGAGGACCATCTCCAACAAAAAATCAGTTGAGGAACTCTTCTAACTCTCGACAACAAGCTACAATTCAAAATGGCAGAGTGACGGTGCAACCACTTCAGGGGAGACCAAGTTCATCTAATGCTGGTGCACGTCCATCTAACACTGCAGCTACAAGGGGTAATAACACTAGCAAAATGAAGATGATTATATGGTATAACTGCAAAGGGGAAGGGCACATGGCTCGAGAGTGTAAGCAGCCCAAGAGGAAAAGGGATAGCATATGGTTTCAGGAGATGATCTACTTGGTGAATGCTCAAGCCCAAGGACGTGAGCTCGATGCATAAGAGTTAGCATTCCTCGCGGATCCAGGAGTTGCGGACACTGACGGTCTCACAGCAGCCATCATAAACAATGCCGCATATCAATGTGATGATCTGGATGCATACAACTCTGACTGTGATGATCTGAATATCGCCAAGGCAGCTCTCATGGCAAATATTTCACTTTATGAAGCTGACACAATTTCTGAGGTACCAAATACTGCTACGGATACTAGTATTGTACCTTATCAAGTTGAGCAAGTGTCTGAGTATCTGGAACAGCCTCCGGTGGTTAGTAACTCAAACGAGGAGACAAACAATGATAGTAATATCAATGCAAGTCCCCAGACTTTGAGTGAACCATAACCGGGAGCTATTACGACTACAAATTTGTTTGCTTAACCCGATTTGGTTATGGTGTCGGCATCTATGCTTAGCCAAATGAATAATGCGGTCCTTGAAACCCGCAGTGTCAATCAGACTTTATCAGCCGAGCTTGCTTTGTAAAAGGAAAAGGTTAAAACCTTGGAATTAACTCCAGTGACCACTACCCTAACCAATCCTGAATTTGATAGGTTTAGGAAAGTCCAAATGGATAATTTGCTAGAAATTGAGAGTTTAAGAGCAAATCTTTCAAAAGAACTTAAAGAAAAAGAGTCAGTCGTTAATCATTTTCAAAAACTACAAACGAATTTCGAAATTCTTGAGTCTAAAAGGGTTGAAACAAAAATTAAGGCGTCTGAGAAGGTTAAAAAGACTTAAATTTTGCTTTTAAAACAATACTCTACTTCACATTTAGTACACTTGTTTCATTGTTCTTTTCAAGAGTTCAATCTCTCGCGTATAATAGACCTACCACCTAACCCGGTGTCACACCCCACCACGGCGAAATATGGAGCGCGACGTGGCGTGTCAATAGAGATAACTAAATGAAATAAGAAATGTCATAAAATGGTGACACAAAAGTCATGACAATATCTCAACAATGCAGGAGTCTAGGTAAGTAGGTTACAATCCTACCACTTACCCAAGACAAACAATTAACATAAACAAAGCAAACATATAGGTGTCAACAGTATCACTTATTAAACAAACAAAAGAAACTAAGAAGGAACGGGGATCTCCTTCAAAATGCATTCCTACGCAACTCCAAATCCTAGCCACTTTTGTTCTCACGCTTAACCATAATATCACCTGAAAGAGACACTAAAAGACGTCAACATAAAGTTGGTGAGAGTCATAGGTTTAGACTCCAACGCCAAAATCAAACCATAAGCTGTGAATAATAACAAAATTTAAGAACATATGGACAATGTGATACAAACATGCATTAACAACTAATATTCAAGATTTAACAAACCAAACCAAATCCAAAGCTCCCAGCCTTACCAAACACCATGGTACCATAGGCGCCCATACACCTATGTACCAATCCCAAGGCCCCGCCTTGTCACTATCCATTGGTCCCATAGATGCTCACACATCTATGTACCTCCCCAAGGCCCCGCCTTGTCAACATTCCCTTGGTACCAAGTCAAACCATAAAACAATCATGAATCAACTAGCAGTTAATCACATAAGTATGCACAAGTCCATCACCAAACACCAAAACATTCACAGCATAATTTATAAAAACAAGACAGTGTCTCTTCCATCCCATCTGGAAGTCAAAATCATTAGTAGACATGAGACTATGAAACTCACCTGATTGAGCTTCTCCAAAAGTCCACGCATTAGCAAAAAGCTAACAAACAAAAACACAAAATCAACACATGAACCAAACACTAAAACGGCTCATCAACCTATGATGGACATCTAGCCCTCTCCCATGTATATGCCTCATTCATATTCTCTAATCATCTCATTACACCCCTCTATAAAACCCTTAACTTAGTTTACTTCATAACCCGTCCCGTTAACATTTTACCCAAAAGAGTCCCGGTTTTTAGGTCTCCAAACTATAAGCCAAACGCTCAACTAAACATACCCATGATCTCTGTAAAAGAAACCCTATGACCTTACATATGTTAGTTAACACCTCCCATTTGCCCCAATCTTAAAGCTACTGTTAAGGCCCCGATATATATATATATATATATATATATATATATATATATATATATATATATATATATATATATATATATATATATATATATATATATATATATATATATATATATATATATATATATATATATATATATATATATATATATATATATATATACTTTTGTCTATCCAGATTTTACTGATTTTGAACATAAAAAAGTTTGTTATGCTTAGGGGGTCTTACCCTAACCCACAATCTTAGCCCCAATGCAGATACTTCCTATAATATATAAACCAACTCCCATGTTCGTTTGAAAGTCCCAATACAACCCTAAGTACCCTAAACAACCCAAAACATAAAAAGAAAACAGGCTGATTTCAAAACTGTTTTGACCTCCGACTGTTGTAACCTGTTTTTGACCCACTTCCCGACCTCCAATTTAGTTCTCGTTTCTTGAATTTGAAAGCCACTTCAATTACCTTACCAGGGATACTTGGATCGCAAAATAAGAGTCTGTAGAACTCCCTATATGATCAAAACAATGACACAAAAATTCTGCCCAGTTTTTAATGACGAATTTAATTAAACCAACCTAATCAATTACCCATAATTTATTTAATTACAAGTGCTAATTATTCTAATCATTAATATATCATTAGAATACAGATTTAATAATTAAACCTAACCTGAATCCATCATATATTGATTATAAAAACATTAAAAACAATTAAATTGAAAAGGGATTTTAAAGATTTACCTTTGATTTTTTTGAAAACCAAGATTTTTACTGAAGAACCCTAATCCCTTGTGAAACCCACGACTTTTCTTTGTCTCCAAGAGAAAAATAATGAATTTTTGGTTTATTAGAAAACCTTATATAGTGTGTACAAAAATCCTACTCCAAGTATAAGCCCACTTTCCATTTTTTCTCCTTCCCTTTTCTTTTGATCGTCCAAACCGACCCTCCCCTCTCTTTTTTTATTTTTTTTTCTTTTTATTATTTATTATTACACTACTAGTGTTACCTTAAATTTCCTTAATTTATTACAACTACTAAAGCCTCCAAAACCTCAAAACCGTAAAACTAGTCAAATTTACACGATTACCATAAAAGACGTAAAATATACAGTTTTAAAAAAAAATCTTAAATTTTGAAATAAACTTTATAACTAAATCATAAAGGACTTAAAACCATCCCCTAAATTATTCCCGTGACTAAATACCTCATCCGAGACCTCAAAATGCTAAACCGTAAATCGTAAAAATACGATTTTCAATAATACATATACGTATACATAAACCAATAAATAACACCATCTCATTTCATAGTCACTACCATGTGAGCTCATGAACATGAAATCATCACACATCGTTTCACTCACAAGGTACCCCGTACCGGAAACGATATCCAAACCACAATCTATACACACCAATTAGCACATAAACAAGTAAAGACACGTAACTAGCACAAAATAAAACTAAGTAACGAAACTCAAAACCGCGGTTGTCACATCACTCCCTCCTAATAGAAATCTCGTCCCGATATTTACTCCTTAGGATCAAACATACCATTAGCAAACAACTGAGGATACTTGTTCTAAATGAACTCCTCTCATTTCCACGTGAACTTTAGTTCAAGTCTCAAATCACCACATATACTAACTAACAATAATTAAATTCATTGCCAAACTCTTGACCTCACAGTCAATAAATCTCACAAATGACACTTTGATAACACAAACCCTTATTAACACAAATCCCGAATAACCGTACATGCAAATATGCATTCTCAAACAACATTTATAAATCTTAATACACGAAATATAACATGTATACCACTCATTTCCCCCAGGTAATTCTATGCTCATAAGCTACTGGTCCGATCTTTCTAAAGATCATAAATAGACCTTCAAAACTCTACATCAACTCTTCCATTTTACCAAAACATACCACCCGTTACTATGGGTGAAACTTCCTACACAACTTTGTCACTAAACTCTAGTGCTTTCCTCCTTTTCAACATAGCATCCCTTGTTGCTCTCATCCTTTCCACAAACACCATTACCACATTAGTAGCCTCTTTTACCAATTCTAGTCCTCAATGGGACAACTCACCCTATCCTTTCATATAGTGCCTCAAATGGCATTTATCGACTTCTAGTATGATAACTATCATTATATGAAAACTAAACCATCGCTAAAGAGTTTCCTAACTCCCTCTAAATCAATCACTCATGCCCTCAGTGTAACTCCTAAGGTTGTATAAATATCTCACTTGTCCATCCTTTTCCAGTTAGCTGGATATACTCATATCCAATTATGTTCATCAACTCCCTTTAGTCCGTACCTCAAACTACTTAAAAATTCCAGTTTCCTTACAAAGTGACCTATGACGGTCTTTCATATATCCATTAGTTCTTCCAATACAAATCAACTTATGATCTATACACATCATCAAAAGGACAGTTATCTCAGTTAGTCTATCAACTGCCATCCAAACTCATGCTACAACTACTTCCATTAAATTTGGATAGCTCATTAGTAGCACCTATACACTTCTTTCTCACTTTTCTTCATGATTTTTTATACCCAACACTTCCTTTATACCTACACAATGTTCTACCTTCAAGGTCATATTGCTCCTCATCTTGTCTCAGTTAGACCAAGCCCTTCGTCCCTATGGCACATCACACCTATAACTCCTCATCCATTCGATTATCGATACTAAGCCTCCCAAACAATCAGTATAGGTCAGTGCCATTTCCTTCATAAGGCAATCCATACATACTAGGCTAACTTTTACGCAAAACCCTCTATTCCATCACATCCGTACGCAATCCTCCCAACTTCTCAACTACGTGACTTCTCATTCCTCTTGAAATATGAGATGAATTAGTTAGTCTATGGACTATCACCCAACTCTCTTCGTACTTATTCCTCCACCCCATTATGTATCCCTTTCACCAATTTCGTCCTTACATCGCCATTTCTAAGCTACTCCTATCTATGTAGGAAGTATAGTCTACGTCCCTTTTCTCCATATGATTGTCCAAGCCACGCAACATACATGTTGACGCGTTCTCTGCTTTAGACAACTCAACTCGTGCAACCTACATCCTTCATCCAAACCACCCTAATACGTCATCCATATAGTTCAAGTTCGTCTCAGCTTCACTTCATTCTTCTTATTCCATATCTCATCAACCATGCTTGCCTTTCCTAGATGGTACTTGGCCTTGCAATTTTTCTTTCATCACTTAACTCCACTCATCACCTTTTCCAAATGTTCAATCATGATGATTAAATATGTGTTGGAGACGTTCATGATCTGTATAGATAATTCTCTACGTCTTGTACCCTAAATGCCTCTAGCATTCTAGGCATATATAACAATCTAGCTCCACTAACTAAGTCTATCTAGTCATCTATACGCCAAAATTTTCCAAGTAGCTTCACTTGTTTTTTTTCTCACAACCAGTTCTCCTACTCCCTCCTAATAGGGACAGACTAGAGTTTCATGTGATTCCATGCGAATCACATTCTCATCTTATACCCACATTAGTTTCCAGTTGTCTACTAAGCCATATTTTGAATTCTCTTTCAAATCTCATACTTCTACTTTGATCTTGCACCCAACATGAGGTATTTTCAATCATCATCTTCTAGGAATACTTGGTTCTCTCCTTCCATGGTTCTCCCTTATTCCTACACTATCTCGTCCAACAAAAATTCCATACTTCATTCATCAAATCTATGGAAATCACTAGTGCATTGGATAATGCATAGCTGTCTCTTCAAAAGATCTTTCATAACACCTTCACAAAACCGACTCTCTACTCACTTCTCCACGAAACTTATTCAGCTCAGCTTCACTTCTCATCCCTTGATCCCCTTGTTACTTCCACGAGTTCTTAATCTCCCATGTCATGTATTCATTTCATCACGATCCACCGGTTTAGCTCTTTGTAGCTCCACTCTGATACTCGATATGCCCTTCTACGTCACGAACCATACGTAAATTTCCCATCATAGTGCTTGTCACCTTTCCAGTCCTCGCAACTTTTGTGACTCCTTTGAAATCTCTTGCATACTTCTTGCAGCCGACACGTAGTCCTTTCAGCTCCTTGCTTCGTGATGTAGCTCTTTACGCACTCCTTCTCGTCTCCATGATGTTACCTAGGAACTTCGCACTACCAGTAGTTTCTAACTTCAACTCATCTACCACAATATTTCTAAAAGTACTCCAACCCCTCAATAGCTCACTCTTCCTTACTTGTTGTACTTCACCGTTAATCAGCCTCCTACCAATCATTCTTTCACATTCCTGTTTTCCTTCATGTGTCTACTACTACCTTACCTCCATAACTATACCAATCCCTTGCGTGTTATTTACCCAACCTTTCCATTAGTATAAACTTTCTACTCTACCCTCACATCCGCCAGTACTTTCATCAATCTCCTAATGGTACTTCAACCAACTTCTCATAGAATGACCTCTCGTTCCCACTACCAATCAACTAACTTTACTTACTCTCTTATTCCCGTAACCAATCTAAGTTTCCAAACTCCACAAATCTTAATCATTCCTTTAACACAACCTTTAAACCAAAACACCTTTCTCCATTCTAATATCTAGCCATAAGTAATACTACCCAACTCTATCCTCTCATCCTAATGTTTCCACAACCGTATAACTAAATCAGCCATGACGTGTAACAAAAGAATTCCAAACAATCGTGTCCCAATAAAATATAGGGTAAAACGAACCCTAGCCAAAACAACAGAAACAAAACAATGTAATCCGAACGATCAATGGAGTGTGCCAACAACGAAAAAAATTTAGACCCTTCACGATTAGTATTACTAAATCTCGATACCTTAGAAAATTTTTTAAACTTTCGTCCCAATTAGACTTCTCATAAGAACCAAACTCCAATACTACTAAAATCAATCATACTCATTTTTAACCAATAACTCATCCTTTATCTTCATCATTTTATCAAGATATCAACTAATTAGTATACTACAATCTTAACCATTATCTTGTTTACCCATATTAAACTTATTTCACTTGTTAATATGAAACTAATACATGTTTATAAAATACAGTGTTTTTTTGTTTTTTTTTCTATTTAGGTTGGTTATAACTAAACTACTACACGTTTACAAGGTGTGGTGTTATTATCATCATTACTATAATAAAATCTCTTTCCGTCTTAGTTAAGTTATTCTAAATTTTTAACTCCGCTTAAGAAAATTATTGTAAAATTTCTTTACCCCTTTAAAATATATTATCACATGTTACATAGAAGACTAATCCAATTATTTCCAAGCCAACTGTTTTTATAACTTACTACTTCAACTAAAAAAAATGTAAGTTACGATATCATACCATACACTTACATATTATTTTCAAAAACGTTTCCTATAATTAGCAAGACTTATTTGCAAGAAAATCTAGTAGTTCGCATTAATAAAAATACATACCCGAATGTAGACACACATCCAAAAGACTCAAAACGTCTTTGGAACTCCATCAAACTCCAGCACCATAAAACACGAACAAACACCAGGTACGTTCAAGTTATAATAGCTAGTGAACGACCATATTCCATACTTAACACATAGTAGTATATATACATCCGCATATATATACCCATTAAATCACCCAAAACATACTCGTTACCATACATGTCAGATCAACCAATCGCGTCATACACTCGTTTTTCCATACGAGAAATCACCATCTTACCATAAGACATAAAACCCATCACTCAAACCAGTCCATATCGTGTGACCCTATAATCACACAACATGACTATAACCCAAAACAATAACACACTCTAAAATATCCATATCGTAGGTAGTTGTTACATAAACCCATATACTATACATATACCAATGATCCACATCTCATCATATACAAGCATGTACTAACCCTCTTTCATGCAATCATACTTAGGAACCCATTGAAGTTGTGGTACTTGTATAACTATGTTGGCCACCATACTTATACAATTACCCTTTCCCTAATGCACTCCCTCCTATGATGACACTTATAAGAATCAATACAACACATAACACATAAATCCATCAACTCACCTAAGCACATAACCACATAAACAATAAGGTCAAAAAAAACTCCAACTAATAAAATAACATAGTCAAACTCTTGAAATACATAAATCCACAGTCTAGCTAAAACAGCATAGACAAAATCCAAAATGAAAACATAATCAATTATAAGTCATGTCGCCCATCAGAATGGAAACACCTTAAAATCCTTCCTACCCATGTACTCCTAGTAACTCGAAACACCACACGATTCTTTTGGAACATGACTTAAACATCAAAAGAAAAATAACATACCTCAGGTACATAAAATAACTCAACAAAAGATAGAAACTAACTTGTACCAAATTATGTACTATAATGTACAATTTAAGCAAAATATAACAATGACTAGCGTGGACGATTATGGTTCAACCCGCACTAGTCATAACCCGAAAAGAAAATAACATGTGGCTAAGTATGAACCATAGTAGTTCATAACTTAACAAACAGCACAAAATAACATCCAAACACATCAATTATTATAAAATGCACACATACTCCTATAATGCCTATATGCAGGGACCCTTAAGCTATAGACTAGGCTACGCGTCTAGGCAACCTAATTCTCTATAACCATTGTCTCTGATACCATTCTGTCACACCCCACCACGGCGGAATATGGAGCACAACGTATGGATATCATCACAACATAGCGTGTCAATAGCGATAACTAAATGAAATAAGAAATGTCATAAAATGGTGACACAAAAGTCATGACAATATCTCAACAATGCAGGAGTCTAGGTAAGTAGGTAACAGTCCTGCCACTTACCCAAGACAAACAATTAACATAAATAAAGCAAACATATAGGTGTCAACAGTATCACTTATTAAACAAACAAAAGAAACTAAGAAGCAACGGGGATCTCCTTCTAAATGCATTCCTACGCAACTCCAAATCCTAGCCACTTATGTTCTTACGCTTAACCATAATATCACCTGAAAGAGACACTAAAAGACGTCAACATAAAGTTGGTGAGAGTCATAGGTTTAGAATCCAACGCCAAAATCAAACCATAAGCTGTGAATAATAACCAAATTTAAGAACATATGGACAATGTGATACAAACATGCATTAACAACTAATATTCAAGATTTAACAAACCAAACCAAATCCAAGGCTCCCAGCCTTACCAAACACCATGGTACCATAGGCGCCCATACACCTATGTACCAATCCCAAGGCCCCGCCTTGTCACTATCCATTGGTCCCATAGAGGCTCACACATCTATGTACCTCCACAAGGCCCCGCCTTGTCAACATCCCCTTGGTACCAAGTCAAAACATAATACAATCATGAATCAACTAGCAGTTAATCACATAAGTATGCACAAGTCCATCACCAAACAACAAAACATTCACAGCATAATTTATAAAAACAAGACAGTGTCTCTTCCATCCCATCTAGAAGTCAAAATCATTAGTATACATGGGACTATGAAACTCACCTGATTGAGCTTCTCCAAAATTCCGCGCACTAGCAAAAAGCTAACAAACAAAAACACAAAATCAACACATGAACCAAACACTAAAACGGCTCATCAACCTATGATGGACATCTAGCCCTATCCCATGTATATACCTCATTCATATGCTCTAAGCATCTCATTACACCCCTCTATAAAACCTTTAACTTAGTTTACTTCATAACCCGTCTCGTTAACATTTTACCCAAAACAGTCCCGGTTTTTAGGTCTCCAAACTATAAGCCAAACACCCACCTAAACATACCCATAATCTCTGTAAAGGAAATCCTATGCCCTTACTTATGTTAGCTAACACCTCCCATTTGCCCCAACCTTAAAGCTACTATTAAGACCCCGATATATATATATATATATATATATATATATATATATATATATATATATATATATATATATATATATATATATATATATATATATATATATATATATATATATACCTTTGTCTATCCAGATTTTGCTGATTTTGAACATACAAAAAGTTTGTTATGCTTAGGGGGTCTTACCCTAACCCACAATCTTATCCCCAAATCAGATACTTCCTATAATATATAAACCAACTCCCATGTTCATTTGAAAGTCCCAATATAATCCTAAGTACCCTAAACAACCCAAAACATAAAAAGAAAACAGGCTGATTTCAAAACTGTTTTGACCTCCGACTGTTGTAACATATTTTTGTCCCACTTCCCAACCTCCAATTTAGTTCTCGTTTCTTTCATTTGAAAGCCACTTCAATTAACTTTTCTGGGATACTTGGATCGCAAAATAAGAGTTTGTAGAACTCCCTATATGATCAAAACAATGACACCGAAATTTTGCCCAGTTTTTAATGACGAATTTAATTAAACCAACCTAATCAATTACCCATAATTTAGTTAATTACAAGCCCTAATTATTCTAATCATTAATATATCATTAGAATACAGATTTTATAATTAAACCTAACCTAAATCCATCATATATTAATTATAAAAACATTAAAAACAATTAAATTGAAAAGGGATTTTAAAGATTTACCTTTGATTTTTTTGAAAACCAAGATTTTTACTGAAGAACCCTCATCCCTTGTGAAACCCATGAATTTTCTTTGTCTTCAAGAAAAAAATAATGAACTTTTGATTTATTAGAAAACCTAATATAGTGTGTACACAAATCCTAGTCCAAGTATAAGCCCACTTTCCATTTTTTTTCTCCTTCCCTTTTCTTTTGATCGTCCAAACCGACCCTCCCCTCTCTTTTTTTTATTATTTATTATTACACTACTAGTGTTACCTTAAATTTACTTTTTTTATTACAACTCCTAAAGCCTCCTCAAAACCGTAAAACTAGTCAAATTTACGCGATTACCGTAAAAGACGTAAAATATACAGTTTTAAAAAAATATCTTAAATTTTGAAAGAAACTTTATAACTAAATCATAAAGGACTTAAAACCATACCTTAAATTATTCCCGTGAATAAATACCTCATCCGAGACCTCAAAATGCTAAACCGTAAATCGTAAAAATACGATTTTCAATAATACATATACGTATACATAAACCACTAAATAACACCATATCATTTCATAGTCACTACCATGTGAGCTCATGAACATGAAATCATCACACATCATTTCACTCACAAGGTACCCTGTACCGGAAACGATATCCAAACCACAATCTATACACACCAATTAGCACATAAACACGTAAAGACACGTAACTAGCACAAACTAAAACTAAGTGACGAACCTCAAAACCGCGGTTGTCACACCCGGGGTATGCAAAGCAAGCATTTAACCACAACCCACGACATTATGATGCAACAAAGTTAGGTTTGGTCTTAGATCTGATTGTGTTTTTAAATGAATCTGAGAGTATGTCACTACATGAATAGAATCGGTCAAAAGTAATTTTTACATATCCTGAGTATGATTATGCACAACTTAATGCAACGTATGCAAAAATAGATCTTAGAATTCGCTTTAATAAGCAAAAGGAATTTATCCATAGGCCAGCTTACATGCCTACTAGAGAAAGCCTTAGTATACTTCCTACACTTGTTAATTCGGACGAACCTAAGGAAATTCCTAAGAATCTTCCACGGGTAAGTACGGTATTGCTAAGCTTGGAAGAGACTGAGCGATACTTAACCGGATTTGACAAGGTCATCCAGGAATGTATGACTTCAACGGCTCAAACCGCTGGAGAATGGGCTTTCGAACACATGAAAACGGTGTTTGAGAAAGAGATCGTTCCGTTTGTAAACAATATTAAAGATGGATTTTTCGATCTCGCAGAAAATCTTAGTTTCGAAATGGGTGAAGTTCGCAAAGTTTTCTATGAAATGGATGATGCTTATGAACAACACTTAATTGAGAAAGAAAAGATTTTGTCCGAATATGACCGATCCTTAGAACATATAGTATCCCTTGAAGTGATGCAAGTTGTTACTATTGAATTTGCTGTTGGTGATGACATCTGCTGTGAATAAATATGATGATGTGCATGATATATCTGTGAATATTGTTGAACCTGTGAATAATTTAGATAATCATTATTGTCATGAATCTAACGCTGAATTTTTAAAGCTTCAAGATTCTTATAACTCACTTCCAAAACGTTTTGATGAGCTTCAACAACATTGTATATCTGTTGAAATTGAAAATCAATCTAAAAATGAAACTCTTTCAAAAGCAAATGATTGTGAAAACTCTGCTGAGACTAGCGACAAGATGATTCAGGTGGTTCAGGCATTAGAGAAAGAAATTATGAGACTTAAGAGAGAATCTGTAGCAGAGAAATTGGAACTAGAGGCTGCATAGATTAAAAATCATGCCCTAGAAGATAGAATTACTTCTATGCTAGGGTAGTTTGAAAAAGTAAAGCAGAGTTTCTCACAAATTTATGGTTCGTTAGAAGAACGCTTCGCTATTAACGCGGCAGAGCAAAAGACACTCGTTGACCAACTGAACCATAAGTGTGAGGAAATCTCTAACTTAAATATTCAACTCATAGACAAAAACATGGTTTTGGCTGAATTAAAGGAGACACTTCCTTGGGAATTAATTTGATGAGACAAATCAAGAATAATGAAACACGAAGGACTTATATGCAATTATCAAGATTTACAAGAATATGGAACCCTTTCATACAACAAGGAGGACTTATTAGCAAAAGATGGAGGGACTCCTAGTGTAATTAGATTTCTTGTAAAGAGGGTTATGTGTAGTATATAAACACACACCCTGTATAGGTTTAATCATTCAATTATTCACAATGTAGTCATAAACCGTGTGTCGTGTGTTCTAGACGTGTGTGTTCTTGTAAACACGTCTAGGCTTTGTTACTTGTAATCGTTCGAAGTTTAATACAAGTAATCGTTGGAAAAGAAACACCTTGTTCATAATCAATGTTCTAATTCCGCTATGTTTATCATATGAACGTTGATTATCCTAGTAAGCTTAATCGATCCGTGATATGGTTTCAACAATTGGTATCAGAGCGGGTGGCTCTCGATACTAGGAATCAACAAGGTGTTTGAGTCGAAGAATGGTGAAAAAGAAGAAAAACGCGTCTAGGGTTTATGGTCGGATCTCACTGCGCAACAGTTTTCAAACTACGATAACTCCTTCGTTAACCGTTGGATCGTCGCGAAATTTTTTCTGGAGGTTCTCAAGGTATGTGTCTTGGATCTCACTGGAGTGATCGTCGAGTTCATTCCGCAAGAAAAAGATATAGATTGTCAAAATTGGCTGCTGGTGAAGGTATAAAGTTTTCTGTTTTTGTTTTTATTGAAAAGATCTAGGGTTTTATCCCCTAAACCCTAGATCGATCTTAAAACAGAAAAGAATGTTGGTGTTTATGATTATGGGTGTTAAACACATGAATGAACAAGATTCGAACCAAGGTCGATTTTCAAATTCTGGAATTAGGGTTTTCAAGAACCCTAGATCTGGTTTTAATAGAGTAGAAGGAACTACTATTTCCTTATTACTTTATGTACGTGATAATGAGACGAACAGAAAGTGGATTGACATATTACAGCTTATATCAAGTATATAATATTGTTTGCTTCACATCTTTTATATATCACGTATGTATGGGTGATGATGGTTTATTGGTGCAAAAAGATTACACTTCACATGGGACACGATCATACTATGGTCCAAAGGTATGCTGTTTATTCTTGTTAAAGTTTTGGGTCTGCTCAAAAAGTGAAGGATGAATGAATGTAAGGTTTCAGCAATAAGGACGATTGAAGCCTGCTACTAGTCCAGCGAAGCAGATTAATGACTCGTTTTTGGAGCAAGTGAGAAAGTCAAGGGCATGATAACAAAGTTTGTGCATGCTTGTGGTCCCAGATGGTAGAGAAACAAGTAAAGCCAATATTTGTTCACGTGGGATTAAAAAAAAGGTTGTGTGATACTTTTATTGGCACTAGTTAGAAGTGACGTGAAGGAAAACTGGTTATTGTTTAGTTGTGATGTATCCAAGATGTGGACCATGGTTTTGTACGATTGGATTAATAGTGTGAATAAAAGGGCACAATGTTCAAACAAAGGAGTGGGATTTTTTACACGAAGGTGAAGCTAGACGTCTGGTACTATTCTATTTATATATTGTGCCTAATACTACCAAGAATATTGTCAACAGAAAGTGGCAAAGGAGAAGGGAAGTCAGTGCTATTGTGACTCAAGGGAATTAATCAAGTGTGGTATACGACGAGGTTAAGATTGTAGTCACATATGGTGTCAGTGGCTGAGTTGAGCCGCTGACAGGAATAAAACACACGCTGATAAAGAAGACGCTGACACGTTATAATTTAGACGCTGACAGCGTGTTGTCCGATATATGGTTTTTAAGCGCTGACAAGTATTGTCTGACATATGACAATACATACAGAAGATATATTGGATGACTCAGGATCTCCGACAGAACTATCTGTTTAAATTTTTATGGCTCGTTTTTGAAGATTGTGTGTGGTACAATAATGTTTTATTTGATTATGTGACAAGGCTAACCTTGCGGTTACGCACCGACTTGGATTAGAAGCAGAACGCCGACAGAGGCAGCAGTTGCATAAAAGAAGAGGATGATATTGTACTTAGATGATTTTCATTGCAAATTGGAGGATTCGATGAAGAGGTTTGATTATTACTTATTTGGTGTTGGAGTTGTTTTTCGCAGGTTTGTATTTTATCATATCTCAAAAGATTCGCCTCTCTTTTGAGATAACTTGCTTGTTCGTTTAAATGTTTGGTGACGAAGACTTGTCAAATCTAGCAACTAGATACCTTGCTATCACTTGAAGGAGTTACATTATCGTGCTCAGTGTCTCACAAAGGATGAGGATTTTGACAAGAGACCGAGGTCTGCTTATACTTTAACGTTTTCATATAAGTTCGACGTCCCATGGATAGTGCAAGATATGAGGTACAAGCTTGGGAGATTCCACTTCTTCAACAAATAGGTTATATTTGTTTTTCTTCATTCGTAATCTACAACTAGAGTCTACATGGTTCGTGATTCATTTACATGCACCACTCAAGGGGAAGCGTTTATTAGTTGTTTATCTTTCGAAGACCCCTATTGGATGAGACAAAAAGGGGAAGAAGATTCAAAGATCAAGGTATGCAACTTAATTTTATATGGTGATATGTCTTTACAAGAAATCTTACTTTAAGGGGAAGCTTGTTTCATTCGTGAGAGATCAAGATTTGAAGATTGGTTTTGTCATCATCAAATAGGGGAAGATTGTTGGGAATTAATTTGATGAGACAAATCAAGAATAATGAAACAAGAAGGACTTATATGCAATTATCAAGATTTACAAGAATATGGATCCCTTTCATACAACAAGGAGGACTTATTAGCAAAAGATGGAGGGACTCCTAGTGTAATTAGATTTCTTGTAAAGAGGGTTATGTGTAGTATATAAACACACACCCTGCATAGGTTTAATCATTCAATTATTCACAATGTAGTCATAAAGCGTGTGTCGTGTGTTCTAGATGTGTGTGTTCTTGTAAACACGTCTAGGCTTTGTTACTTGTAATCGTTTGAAGTTTAATACAAGTAATCATTGGAAAAGAAACACCTTGTTCATAATCAATGTTCTAATTCCGCTATGTTTATCATATGAACGTTGATTATCCTAGTAAGCTTAATCGATCCGTGATTTATGGTTTCAACAACTTCAACTCAAAGGACAAGAAGTTGTTGATAATCCAGCTACAATCTCTGCCCCGACCTCTAGTGCTCCAAAAACCAACAAGGTGGTGATCACTAAGAACCCGTATAATAAGAACAACCCACTATCATATAAGTGGTATATGGAGCATGCAGTTAAGCACGCGGATCTTTCTAGGGATGTGGTAGATGATCTCTATGAAATTGATCCTATGAATAGTCACTATTACTCTGCTCATGCTTACATTGAGAAGGTACAACAATGCTTAGAGCATTTGAAGTACATAGGACAACCGGGTTCTGCACCACTTAAACAACAAACCACCACCATTGCCATGGCTCCATTCAATAAGAATCTAGGATCTAAGCCTATATTAAACACACCTATCAAGGCTAAATCAAAATCTGTCACTAATGTTCCCATGGCTTCTACAGGAGTAATTATGTCTACTAAGGCTAAAGGATCTCAAGACAAGAAAGATAGGATCAAGCCTTCCACTAGTAGGACTGCAAAGAAGAAAGTAGAAGTTCACCTAGGAATGTTATTTCAGTTTCAAATAAAAAGAATCATGTACTTAAGACAAAAGGATCTGCCTCTATGCTGACGCCTAAGCAAAATGTGAATTCTAATTTGCGATGTTGGAATTGTAATGAATGCATGTTTTCTCAGCGTCATGATTTATGCCTTGTTGCTCACGTGAATGAAATGTATGCAATTAGGAACAATCTTGAATGGATTCTAACGGGGAAGAAATTTACCCACGTTGGTTGGCAATGGAAACCCACTGGTAGGACCTTCACTGCTAATGGAACTACGTGCCCTTTAACTAGGATCACATCCACGGAAGTTAGGTCTCAGCTCCTTTAAATAGGAACACTAGCACTAAGAAATGGATAAAGAGCCCTTTCACTAGGTCTGCCCCCACTATTGTGCCTACCAGTGAAGAAGTACCTCAGGATATTAGACAACTAGAATCTAAGCTAGCATTTAGGAAGCAAATCTGAAAGCCTAAGAATTCTTCGGTAAGCAAATCTAAGATAAATATATTTGTACCTGCTAACATATAGGAACTACTAGATTCCGATACATCGTCTTTGTCTGGTGATATTTTCAGGTGGTCCAAATCATCCTCTGGTACTTGGACTCCGGATGCTCAAAGCATATGACCGGAGACCACTCGGTGCTCAGAAATTTCGTCAACAAGTTTCTAGGAACGGTGAAATTCGACAACGACCATATTGCGAAGATCGTGGGTTACGGTGAATATCAAATTGGGAATGTTATGAATTCAAGGGTATATATGTGGAGGGACTTGGTCATAATTTATTTTCAGTGGGACAATTTTACGATTCAAACCTTGAGGTGGCTTTTCGACAACATACTTGCTTTATTCGCGATCTTGCAGGAAATGATTTGTTAAAAGGTTCTCGAGGGGATAATATCTACACACTGTCCATTCAAAACATGATGGTCGCCTCTCATGTATGTCTTCTTTCCAAAGCATCTAAGACCAAGTCATGGTTGTGGCATCACCGGTTATCTCATCTTAACTTTGATGCTATTAACCATTTGGCTAAAAATGAACTTGTTCGTGGTCTTCCAAAACTTAAGTTCGACAACGATCATTTATGTTCCGCGTGTTCTTTGGGGAAAAGCACCAAGAAATCATACAAACCTAAAGCTGAAGACACCAACCAAGAACCACTGTATCTTTTGCACATGGATCTTTGCGGGCCAATGCTACGGCTAGTGTGAGTGGTAGAAAATACATCCTCGTCATGGTGGATGATTTCTCAAGGTTTTCATGGGTAAAGTTTTTAGTATCTAACATTCAAGCACCAAAGTATATTATTACTTTCTTAAAGATGATCCAAGTACGTCTTAATGCTACTGTTCGCCACATTCGCACTGATAATGGAACTGAGTTCGTTAATCAAACTCTACGAGATTATTATGAAAAGGTCGGTATTTCACATGAAACTTCTGTTGCTCGCACTCCACAACAAAACGATGCCGTGGAAAGACGTAACCGTACACTAATGGAAGCTTCTAGAACTATGTTGATTTATGCGAATGCTCCTTTATTCTTATGGGCTGAAGCAGTGGCAACCGCATGTTATATCTAAAACCGCTCCATCATTCGTAAGCGCCATGGAAAAACTCCATATGAGCTACTTCATGGACATAAACCTGATATTTCATTTCTTCATGTGTTTGGTGCACTGTGTTATCCAAATACTAATAGTGAGAATTTGGGCAAACTTCAACCGAAGGCTGATATTGGAATTTTCATTGGTTACTCACCCGCAAAGAAAGCTTACCGAATTTATAACCGTCGTCTTGGCAAGATAGTAGAAACTTTGGAAGCTAATTTTGATGAGCTGACAGTGATGGCTTCTGAGCAACACAGCTCTGAACCGCGCTTCATGATATGGGAACCGGTACAATTAGTTCCGGATTAACTCCCAACAATCCTACTTCTACATCATTTACACCACCTACAAGGCCCGAGTGGGATGGGTTATTTCAACCTATGTTTGATGAATTCTTTGATCCACCTAGTAAGGATTTTCCAGTACCTGCAGCAGTAGCTCCGATTCCTGAAGTTGTCGCTCAAGATAATGGAAATCAGTCTGAGGCATCTACTGTTACTATTGAACCACATGTCCCATCCCCCACCAATTCACAAACTACACCTGTATCATCACCCTCACTTGTTCCTAATGATGTTGAAGAGGATCACTATGATCACGATTTGGAATTTTCTCACTTACAAGAGCTTCCTTTCTTTAGTTCACAAATACCTGAAAACCCTAATGGTGTGTCTACCTCAGAGGAAGCTCATGCAATCGTTCACTCCCGACCACCACGGATTGAAACTCACAACACAAAATGGACAAAGGATCACCCAATCCGCAATAATATTGGTGACATCAATCGACCAGTCTTACCTCGCCATCAACTCCAAGAACATGCATTATATTGCTACTTTGATGCATTTCTTTCCGATACTGAACCCAAAAATTGGCAACAAGCCATGACTAAATCATCTTGGATTTAAGCCATGCAAGAGGAACTTAATGAATTTCAACGTCTTGAAGTGTGGGAATTAGTTCCTTTACCCAGCAACGTTGAAATCCTTACATTGTTGTGGGTATATAAGGTTAAACTCGATGAGTTAGGTGGAGTGCTGAAGAACAAAGCTAGATTGGTTGCTAGAGGTTACAAACAAGCTTTGGGTATTGACTTTGAAGAATCCTTTACTCCTGTGGCACGATTGGAGGCGATTAGACTATTCCTTTCTTATGATGCTCACATGAACATGATCTTCTACCAAATGGATGTTAAGACGGCATTTCTTAATGGTGAATTAAGGGAAGATGTCTACGTAAGCCAGCCGAATGGATTCGTCAACTCGGAGTATCCTAATCACGTGTACAAGCTCAAGAAGGCTCTTTATGGGTTGAAACAAGCTCCACGCACGTGGTACGATCTTCTGTCGTCGTATCTCATCTCGAAAGGCTTCTCCAAAGGCAAAGTGGACCCAACACTATTTATTCTCAAGGAGGACAACGAGATGATACTGGTACAAATTTATGTTGACGATATAATATTTGCTGCCACTACTCAAAGATTGTCGGACCATTTTAAGAAAATTATGTCCACACGTTTTAAGATGTCGATGATGGGAAAAATTTTATTTTTCTTAGGGTTGAAAATTTCTCAAAATCCCAGAGGCATCTTCATTAATCAATCTAAATTTGCTCTAGAATCACTAAATAAGTATCATTTTGAAAATTGTGACCCCGTGGATACTACAATGGTGGAGAGATCCAAGTTAGATGAAGATAAGGAAGGGATAGCTGTCGATCCTAAACTTTACCGTGGAATGATCGGCACCCTTCTCAATCTGACTGCTAGCATGCCTGATTTGCAATTTGCTATATGCATGTGTGCCCGATATCAGGCTCGGCTTACCGAAAAGCACTTACATGTTGTGAAAAGGATCTTTCGGTATCTTAAAGGAACACTTAATCGTGGTCTGTGGTATCCGAAGGATTCCTCTATTGCACTAATATCATATGCAGATGCGGATTATGCTGGGTGTCAAGATACTAGACGTAGCACTTCTGGCAGTGTGCAACTTCTTGGAGATAGACTGGTTAGTTGGGCATCCAAAAGGCAGAAAAGCGTTGTGATATCAAGTACAAAGGCTGAATAAATTGCTATGTCCAGTTGTTGTGCTCAAGTTCTGTGGATGAGATCACAATTAACTGCCTACGGTCTTGGATTCAACAAAATCTCGATGTACTGTGATAACAAAAGTGCAATTGCCCTTTACCGCAACTACGTTCAACATTCCTGGGCAAAGCACATTGACATACGCTACCACTTCATCAAAGAGCAAGTGGAAAATGGAGTGATCGAACTATACTTTGTCAACATTGAGTATCAGCTGGCAGATATATTTCCAAAGGCCTTAGATCGAGGACGTATGGATTTTTTGATCGAAAAGCTAGGCATGAAATCATTCTCACCAGCGACCCTTAAGGAGTTGGCAGAAGAATCTGCAGAATAGTGGTGGTAAACTATTCTAGAGTATCCTTTGATCGTGATCTTGTATATTATTGTATATATTTAAACCACCAAAAAGAAAAATACAAAAATATAAAACATACAAAAACCATAAATAAAAAAAATATATAAAATCAAGAAAATCCAAAAATATTTTTTCATTTTAAATCGGGCATGTCTTTTAGTACGGTAATATTTACGGCCTTAGAAATGTCGATTAAATTGACACGGCGCCATAAATAGAGTCCGTATAAAAGTTGTACATATTCTAAAACATGCCCATATGGCTTGTAGTTATTTTAGACTGCAACCCGCTTTTCGCATTAAAGTCACATTTTTCTTACAAAAACGTTGGCTCACAACGGGAATTAATTTTCTCGGGTATGGTTTACTTTAAACCCATACAAGGGATCAAGTTTACTTTCTAACTTGGTCTAACACAAATCTGTGTACGTTTCAGTGCACTTATTTTGTAAAAATAAGAGAAATCTTATTTCCATCAAGAATCGTTCCTTTTAATTCATTAAATCGGAAAACGTCTTCATCGGTATTTGTCTCTTTATACACCGAATACAGCTCTTTAAATAGAAAACGAGTCTGTGTTTTAGGTGGAGCGAATATTAAATCGTTCTCAAAAGAAAATCTGTCTTTAAAAGGTTTCAAGAAAAATCAAACGGTTTTTAAGTTAAATGGATACTTTATGTGTTATTAGAACTATGTGCTCTCAGGATAAGCTGCCTATATGTCGTGTATTTGGTTTGGCTTTAGGAATTATTGGTTCCTAGGCAAAATCGATTAAGTGCGTTCGTTTGGATTAAGTGATAATGGAAGATAAGGTTATTTTGGGTGATAAATAAACTATGCCTACCTTAAAATGGAAATAGGAAGAAACTGGAGGGATAAATTTATAAAAGTATCAGATGTTGACCTAAGTCAAACACCTCCACCCTGTTTCTTTATTATTGATTCACCAAACATCCGCCTACCATCCCACCATTGTCAAACCTGCACATCTTCGAGAAACTCACGTTATAGATCGAATCCATACTCAAGGTACTTGATTCTTAATTTGTTTATACTCATATCTTATATCCCGCCCCATATCAACCTGATTCATACACCCTGATTACCCATCTTAATGGTTAGGGTTCGTTTGATTCTTGGGTTTCGAATAGGTTATAAGATGCTGGGTTTTTATCCCCTAGGCCTTAGAATCATAGGAGTTGGTATAGTTTTGATTAAACACGCTCTCACATAGAAAATTAAGCAATACCCAGATTGTTTTCTTGGTGACTCCGCCATGGTTGCGAAATCATGTAACCCAGTTATTTCTTGTTTTCTCCGCCCTATTGCGGAATCTTGTATATAGGTTGCGAAATTTTGTACCCAATTGCGAAATCATATACTTAGTGGGTTGCAAAATCATTGATTTAATCGGTTGCGGAATCTTGACTTTCTGTTGGTTGCGGAATCTTGTCATGAGAATGACTGCGGAATCTTGTCTTGTTCCCAGTTGCAAAATTATAATTTCTTTGGCGTTGCAGAATTATGCAGTCGATAATTGCGGAATTATGCAGTCGATAATTGTGGATTTGTGCATTTGATAATTGCGGAATTATGCATTTGATAATTGCGGAATTATGTATTCATTAATTGCGGAATTATGCCTGTGATTAATTGCAGAATTATTACAGTGTTATTAAGTTGCGGAATTTTAACTGTGTTATTAAGTTGCGGAATCTTTCCCATCACATGTTGCGGAATCATGCACCATGTGGATTGCGAAATCATGTCATTTGATTAATCAATTTCGAAATTTTGCTTGTTGCGAAATCTTGCCTGTTTAGCCAATTGTGAAATCTTGACGATTCATCAGTTGCGAAATTATAAGTTGCGAAATCTTGTAGTTGTGAAATCTTGCCAGTCTCACAAGTTGCAAATTCATGGACGTTACCAAGTTGCGAAATCCTGTCCCTTAGGCAGTTGCGAAATCATCACTTTAGATTGATTGCGTAATTATACACATTAGGAGTTTGTGGATTTGTAATTGTGTGAGTTTCCTACGTAAAGTAATTTTATCAACTATTTTCCACCTTGAAACTTTACAATCAGACTTTAGTTAAGATTATACCTTCAGTTCTAATGCATTCGTCTTAAATGATTTCTTGGATTATTCTAGGCCGCCATGTTTTTAGAATATATCGTTATTGTTATACTACCATGTGTTTAGAATTTCATCTGAATGTATGTTTGTATTTCATATGACGTTTGTCTGTATTATCTTGCTTGGTTTAATTCAATATGGTGACATGTGTTGTGATATATTTGCTATGCTATGGATTTCTATGGATAATGAGTTGTATATGTTTGTATATATCAAACTGTGTATGTGTTATCTTAAAGCAGGAATTATGTCGATTACCAAAGAGCAAAAAAGAGCACTTGATGAAGCACTTGTTCCAAAAGGAGAACGATTTCCATTCGCAGAGAACAATTTCCGTTTTGATCCACCTAAGCCAGCATTCAAATTAGCAATGGATCTCCTTGACAACTTACCAATCAGCAAAATTATTATGGTCACAACATCAGTACCAAAAATATACTTGCATGAATTCTGGAAATCAGCGGTTTCCACCTCAGTCAGTACGATTGATTTCACCCTAGATCGTCAACGAATGACACTTAGTCTCGATCTTTTTCGGACTATATTGGGCTTCCCTCCTCCTGCAAGTGGTATTGAATATGCTACCCCTCCTACTAAGGAACAACTGATCGAGTTGATAATAAACCTTGGGTATGATGCCGAATTATCCAAACTGTCTTCATTTCATACATCACACATTGGACAACCTTGGAAATCACTTATTAGCATCATCACTCAATGTTTTTCTGCAAAGTTAAGGGGAGCAGACACCTTTAGACCTCCTCAAGATTCTATCCTCTGGGGGATTGTCAATGGACAGCCAATTGATTATGGTGGTTTTCTATGGGAATAATTTTACTTTTAAGGTTTAAAAAACAATAGAAGAAAGTCTAATCATCTGATCTTTCCAAGATTCACAAAGCTGATTATAGATCATTTCATGAAGGCAAATCCCTCAACCATTAGTCGACGTGGAGATTTTTATTACCACACTGCCGATCATGATTACATCTTGGACTCCATGAAGCAAGAAACAGTGGGTAAATATAAGAAGGTTCCCGCTCTTATTAGAGAATGCATGTTGAATGAAGGTGTTAAGGATAGTGACGCATATCGTGAAGTCTTGAGAGAAATTGAAATTCAGAGGAAACGAGTTGCATCTGGAGATTTTTCTGACATTACCTAAAGGCAATAGGAAGAAGATGTAAAACCCACATTCTTTTACCATGAAAAGTACCCTTACGATAGTACGTACATGATTAGGACTTTTTTTAACATGTTTACGTTTCAAGAACAAGAATTCCAAGTATTACGTACGTATTATAACACGATAAGTATTTATTACGTATGAACACACGATAATTATTCCAATAACAATTACAATCACGAACATACGAACACGAAATCATGAACGTAAATTAATCACGAGCTAATATTACGTAGGTATATATATTTGTTACGAACACGAATAAATATATTAAGTCACGATCGATAACTAATTAGATCACGTAAATTAAGAACACGAGAACATACTTACTAATTAGACACGGAAAACATTCGGGTTACCCCATGTGGGCCCCATTACCCACGGCTAGAAGCAAAGAAAAGGGCCTAGCCAATTATTTTTACTAAACATGGAAAAAGAGGAAAAACATGTTTCATTATTTACAAAAATTAGAAAAACTAAGAAACCCTAATCCTCCTTCTTCCTTCTCCTTTTTGGCCGCCACTTTTAATCACCATAAAGGGGTGTTCGGGTTGATTTTGATCTTGGAATTTTTACAAGGAATCGTGTGTGTTCATCCTTGTTTGATTCACGTAATCAGTATGACTTTTAACCTTTTCTTTTTATGTTTTGATTTATTGAATCACATAAAATCATGATGTTCTTAATTAAACTAATTAATAACAAGTATTGAAACATGTTTTTTTGATCATGGGGTTTAATTAATATGATGATTTAGGGGTGTTTGTTTGTTGGCCGCCGCCTAAACCAAGCCCAAGGGGGTCTCGGCTTGGCTTAAACTCACACCACCGAGACCTTAAGGTCTCGTTTGGTGGTGGTGTTGTCACGGCAGCATCAAAAACAAGGGGAACCCCGACCTTGGTCAGGGTATGGTGTAGTTATAGGACCGATTCATGGTTTTAGTCACGGGTCTGGTTCATGAATCATTTTTTTCAAGGTTTATAATTTTTACAAGTTATGTTATTTCTTTTTTAGACTTAAATTAAATTAATTAAAAACATGAACATGATTAATTTAATTTACATGACTTAGGTTATCAATTTAATTATTAATTCATGAATTTTAACCTAAGTATTTAATCCTTAATTATACTATATAATTAATTAATTATTAAAACTATGACTTATAATTAATTAATTAACATGACTTAGGTTATATTATTAATAGTTAATAATACATGTTTTAACCTAAGTATTTTACCTTATTTAATTAAAATCATGTTATATTTAGTTAAATACTTTAACCTATAGTTTATTTAATTTACATGTAATAATTAATAAACTATACTATATAATCACATGACTTAGAATAATAATCAGAAAAATACTTAAGCTTATATAAATAGCTTAATTAACCAGCTTATATCTATTTATGGAAACTTTCTATTTTTAAAAGCTTATTAAATTAAGGCAGCTAATCTATTTATGGAAACTTTCTATTTTTTAGAAACTTATCTATTTTAAGCAGTAATTCTATTTTTGGAAACTTTACATTTTTGGAAACTTTCTATTTTTGGAAACTTTCTATTTTTGGTACCTTTCTATTTTTGGAAACTTTCTATTTTAGGAAACCTGCTATTTTTAGAAAGTTACTTATTATTACAACACAAGTATAATAATACATGAAATACAAGTAATACTTAATCAGAACAGACAGAATATACGATTAACACGGTATAAAGCTTAAATCAGTAAAATATGACATGAACATATAAAACAAGCTAGACATGATATAAAAACCAGTTACGTATTCAGTAATCAGATACTTATACACGTATTTATTTATGTAGAATTAGTGTTACCGAAGTACGACTCTCTTCCGTTCGTCTTCTTCGTTCACTGGACATAAGGTACGGATTCCCGTCCTTTCAGCATGGACATTCTCTCCTTATTAGGATTCCCCGCATGCAGCCAACTATTTTCCCATAGTATAAGTTTATATGTTTGATTGCTTATGTTTAAATAGAATACCTAAAGCCATATACATGCATGACCAGTTTCACCTAGTTATGGAGGTACCATAACCATAACACTAGAGGCACTGGTGTTATGACTTCCCCATGGCAGAGTGATTGCTCGTGGCGTCCCTTCAGTTTTTGGCCATGTTATTATATTTATCATGTGGGGCGTATGGGTGCATCCTAGTTACATGTTTTCAGCAGATTACTCAGTGTGGATGTGGTGTGTGCCTTACATCCTTCACTAGGAGTTGATCCCTCCTACCCAAAACCAGTATATTAAATTAGAGGCAGCCCCTCTAATTGGCATGACGAGGTCACCCCTCCAAGTATTCATGTACGTTGATATTTCATGACCTATATTGGCTAATGGTAAAATAAGTTAAACAGTTTTCACAAGATAAACATAAGGCTTTTCCAACTATAAAACCAGTTTTACTAAGATATAACCAGGTTTTCCAGGACATATACATTTCCGCTGCTATATGTTATTCATGCTTATATTATTCATTTCATGCTTGTATATCCGTGCACTGAGCGTTATGCTCAGCCGTTACTTTCCTTTCCATGTCCCAAAACGGTAGGTACCCAAGGACAGACTCGAGCATCTTGGAGGACATGCATAGGATGGAAGCTGCCATAGACTTCTTCTCCTTTTACCTTCATATATTTATGCTTGTTTAAGTCTTTCATTCATTTCATTTACTTTATTATATTTTGGGCTTCTGTTTGGTAACCGATGTTTGATTCCGGTTACCCTATGGTCATGTATGTTTTACTACATATTACCTTGCATGCTTTGATGATACGCCATAATCACGCGTGACATTCCATTTATCAAAATAGGGTGTTACAATTATGGCATCAGAGCGCCAAGGCTTCGACCTGTAGGCTCTAAAACTCGACCTGTGACTAGTCGTAGTCACCAGGAGCTTCCTAAGACAACGCTTTTTATTCCACGAATTAATGTTTTCAGCACGTTGTTTTAACCATGATGTTTTTAACATCTTGAGGTTTTAACCTTGATGTTTTTCATCGATATTGTTTTACTAATATGGATGGACAACCGTCATTCATATTTAGTTATGTGTCATGGTTTCATGCATGACGTTCCTCGTGAACTGTGACTATGTGGACTGAACCTTAGTAGTTCATAATTAGTCACATAAAATTTTTTCTGATAAGTTTTGACAGATGAGTTTCATTTATTTATGTTTCATGTATCATTGTTGCAGGAATTATGACTAAGTAATGGTTGGTACAAGACTGGCCCTATTTAGTCGCATGTGCTTTTATCAAAACTTTTAACTTTGGGACCGACCCATAGGCGTCCCCTCGCCATGTCTTTTGTTTTGGGACCGACCCATAGGCGTTCCCTCGCACAAATAAAGGTTTTATAAACTACATCATGCATTTATGCACTGTTTTTCATGCATAAAATTTTTCTCATGATTTATTGGCATAAATTTTTTTCATGTCCCCTCATAACTTACTATGTTTTTATGTCAAGTATGTTTTCATACTGTCATGGTTAACTTCAGTTTCATGCTGATTATATTATACACTCCTTCATGTTGGGTTGTTCCATGTTTCTTCATGATGACTTCGTCTTCACGTGATTATGTCTTACGTGTCTTTTGTTGCTTTGCTTTCATGTAAGACACTATTTTAATTCATTTAAACCCTTCTTTCATGATAGTCATGGTTGGTTTTCATTAATCATGCTTTCAGAAAAATCATCGTTGAAATTCGTTTGACCACACGTTAGCATTTCTTTATGCAACCAGAATGAAGTATATACTGGCATTGCCAGGTTATCATGATGGTCTTTGTAACCGTTTAACCGATTATTTTCCTTTAAAACCCATGACAAATGATCGACCCCATACCGATCATTTCATGTGCATTCCGTGTGTACTCCATGTACCGTATTCCATGTGTATTTTGTGTACCTTAATCCATGTGTATTTCACTTGTAATGCTTCACGAGTATTCGCTAGTCAATTCTGAATCATCTCAGGCGTATTTTCAATTGCTGATATTCTACAAGATTGCTGATGCCGCTCATAACTTGGAGATGTTACTAAAGGTTGATGCTGCTGACGTTCGGAGATGCTACGAGATGCGGATGCTGTTCACAACCTGGAGATCCTACAAGACGAAGACAAAGGCGTCAGAGCAAAGCAATTGGACGAGAAATTGCTTCACCATCAGACGATTTTCATCAATCATTGTCCCTAATTCTTAGTTACATGCCACACGTCATTCAGTTGTCGTTTCAGTCATATGAGTGCGACCGGTACAAGCCGACCACTCGGCTGAATAGTTACATGAATCAGAGTTATGAGAATGACCGTCATGGAACTAACAGATAAGACGACAGTAACCACTACTATGACAACAACTATTTTAGCAATCGCAACCGAAGCTCCGGCCGCGGATGTGATCAGAAAGACAAAGGATCAGTAGTCCAACCGATTCGCCAATTCTGGCATAATAACCTAATATTTGTAGTTCTATTTGTTTCACATCTCGAGACACATGTCAAGACCTCAGTCAAGACACATGTCTCATGTATACTTTCTGAAGACACATGTCAAGACCTCAATCAAGACACATGTCTCACGTATACTTTTTGAAGACACATGTCAAGACACCAGTCGAGACACATGTCATGCTTACATTTTCCAAGACACGAGTCAGGACACATGACTCACGTCCAATTATGGAACATTTCTAAGAAATTCAGGGTACCCTCCAAAGGGTATATCCACTTTGTTGTGCCATGTATTAATCAGGCCACAAGAAATTCAGTACCAGCACCAGCATATCCATGAGATATGTCACGATTGTTCGATGATACTTTCCTTTCTTGTACCTATAATTCACATGTTCATGACCATAAAGGACACCATTCGTATTCCCCATGTATACGAAGGTCTTCCTTCATCCTAATGATGAGATCCAAGCTGCTAACGCATTACCTCGGTCAGACACGAGCTGAAACTAATCCTAATCACGGACTACAAGCAGTACACCCTACTACGATTCATGATTTTGTACAGTAATGTGCAGGATCCTACATACATTCTGCATGGTTTTCCATCAGGAAAATCTGTACAAATTATCTATGCTTCTCAAGCACGTGCCTTGTTAGCCATGACTGCTAAAATTTTCTAGCTGTCAGTTAAGACACGACCACTGAAGTTTCTTCACGCATTATCAGCCGATTATACCAAAATCTTCCCATAGATTTTAGCAGAACCCTCGAAGAGGAGAACGGTAACATGAGATTATGTGTTGACCACTGTCGATGTAAACAAATCACCATCCATAACCGTTATTCTCCTCCACGTATTGAAAGCATGTCCAAATTGATTTAGGGTGTTAATCACCTTTCTATGTTCGGACTCATGATCATGCTGCCAATGATGACGAGAGAAAGAGTAGAAAATTTCCATGACTGCTATTCTTACACGACTCGGTCATGCTCGATTCATGATTTTATACTAGTCTCATGAGTGCTCCAACAACATTATAGACTTAATAAATTGAGTTGCCATGAATTCATAAACAAATTCATCAGTATTTTCCATCAAGGACAACCTGATTTTTCTCTAGGTCTAGAGAAGAGCAGGAAGACCATATTTGCACTATGTTGCAAATTCTACGACATGAGAAATTTCACCTTGAAATTTTCAAATATAAACTCTAATTGATTTCAGTGACATGCTGAATCACATGGATTCTCACGGTTAATCTACCATGACTCAGCTTATGCATAAAGGTGAGAACCCTACACTACATTAGGTGTTCCATAAAATCCTACCCTAAGAATGTCTAATTTCGGAGACTTATAGTTCCGCAAATTTCTATGTATCAAGTTTCTACGAAGCAAGATACAGTTACGTTCATATCTAAGTACCTGACATAGCAACAGGTTAAGATAGAACACCAACAGACTCGGATGTTCCATCATTTGAAATTGTGAATAGAAATGGGACAAAATCTCCATGGATTTTGGTCACCAGATTAACTCAAACTCAGGAGAAGCAAGATGCTATCTGGATTATTGCCAACAGTTTGATCAATTCTGTAGAACCCTTACATCCGTATGGATTTTAGAATCAACAGATTGATCGGACACATTCCAGCCAAGGCTCATCCGATCACTTGGTAATCCGTAAGCTATCGGGTCAGACAAAGGTTCGCATTTGTGCTCCTTATTTACGTTCATCCTTGTTCTAATTTCACGACTTGCTTTCACGCTCACGTTCATGACACTATTCACGTTCATGATCGTATCCTGGCTTACGATTTCACGTTCACTTTCGTTCTGGGAAGTTTTGCAAGAACTTGAGAGATCAGACTCAAGTCTAGTATAATTCTCTATGCTCAGACAGACGTTTCACGTCACATTCTACGTCTCACCTTGTAGCGTTTGGCGTTACCGCAGTTGTATTACATGTTCACGATATGTTTCACATGTCATGTTCATTCCACGTATCTCGTACCACGTTCACGATATGTTACACGTATCATGGATCACGATATGTTTGCTCACAGTACATTCGCCATATCTTCACGTATCACGTTCAAAATTTTTTCACGTATCACGTTCAAAAATTTTCACGTACTACGTTTCAATATGTCTCGCGCATCGTTGCTAATTATCAGCTAAGTTAGATTGTCTTCCATCGTAACGTTTTAGTTACCCTTGCACGTTAATTCTCTTTTCCCTCGATCAAATTCAGGGATCCATCTTACGTTAATAACCAGGAACTTTTACGTATTGTTAAATCAAGGTCACAAGAACAGGATTTTCATATGTGTCAAGATCTAGTGAAGTAACCGTTCTAAGAGGGAAGCCAATTGGAAACAGACAAGTTCATCTGAACTTCTTATCCATTTTTCTCTTATCAATTAGATATGCCCTTTCAGTCACGTCACGTTCCATGTCCTTTCAAGACATGTCACGTTCCACGTTCCTTTCTACCATGTCATCTTCATGTCCTTTTACCTTTCATACCCTCTCAGTTGGATTCGGGTATGTTCTTTTCAGTTTACTTTATCTATAATTCGGGTATGAATTATTCTTTTTAGGGGGGAAGAGTTGTAAAACCCGCATGCTATTACCATGAATAGTACCCTTACGATAGTACGTACATGATTAGGACTTTTTTTTAACACGTTTACGTTTCACGAACAAGAATTCCAAGTATTACCTACGTATTATAACACGATAAGTATTTATTACGTATGAACACACAATAATTATTCCAATAATAATTACAATTACGAAAATACGAACACGAAATCATGAACGTAAATTAATCACGAGCTAATGTTACGTAGGTATATATATTTATTACGAACACGAATAAATATATAAAGTCACGATCGATAACTAATTAGATCACGTAAATTAAGAACACGAGAACACACTTATTAATTAGACACGGAAAACATTCGGGTTACCCCATGTGGGCCCCATTACCCACGGCTAGAAGCAAAGAAAAGGGCCTAGCCCATTCTTTTTACTATACATGGAAAGAGGAAAAACATGTTTCATTATTTACAAAAATTTGAAAAACTAAGAAACCCTAATCCTCCTTCTTCCTTCTCCTTTTTGGCCGCCACTTTTAATCACCATAAAGGGGTGTTCGGGTTGATTTTGATCTTGGAATTTTTACAAGGAATCGCGTGTGTTCATCCTTATTTGATTCACGTAATCGGTATGACTTTTAACCTTTTCTTTTTATGTTTTGATTTATTGAATCACATAAAATCATGATGTTTTTAATTAAACTAATTAAAAACAAGTATTTAAACATGTTGTTTTGATCATGGAGTTTAATTAATATGATGATTTAGGGGTGTTTGTTTGTTGGCCGCCGCCTAAACCGAGCCCAAGGGGGTCTCAGCTTGGCTTAAACTCACACCACCAAGACCTTAAGGTCTCGGTTTGGTGGTGGTGTTGTCACGGCAGCAGCAAAAACAAGGGGAACCCCGACCTTGGTCGGGGTATGGTGATGGTTACGGGTCCTGTTCATGGTTTTAGTCACGGGTCCGGTTCATGAATCATTTTTTTCAAGGTTTATGATTTTTACAAGTTATGTTATTTTTTTTAGACTTAAATTAAATTAATTAAAAACATGAACATGATTAATTTAATTTACATGACATAGGTTATCAATTTAATTATTAATTCATGAATTTTAACCTAAGTATTTTATCCTTAATTATATTATATAATTAATTAATTATTAAAACTATGACTTATAATTAATTAATTAACATGACTTAGGTTATATTATTAATAGTTAATAATACATGTTTTAACCTAAGTATTTTACCTTATTTAATTAAAATCATGTTATATTTAGTTAAATACATTAACCTATAGTTTATATAATTTACATGTAATAATTAATAAACTATACTATATAATCACATGACTTAGAATAATAATCAGAAAAATACTTAAGCTTATATAAATAGCTTAATTAACCAGCTTATATCTATTTATGGAAACTTTCTATTTTTAAAAGCCTGTTTAATTAAGTCAGCTAATCTATTTATGGAAACTTTCTATTTTTTTTAGAAACTTATCTATTTTAAGCAGTAATTCTATTTTTGGAAACTTTCTATTTTTGGAAACTTTCTATTTTTGGAAACTTTCAATTTTAGGAAACCTGCTATTTTTAGAAAGTTACTTATTATTACACCACAAGTATAATAATACATGAAATACAAGTAATACTTAATCAGAATAGACAGAATATACGATTAACACGGTATAAAGCTTAAATCAGTAAAACATGACATGAACATATAAAACAAGTTAAGACATGATATAAAAACCAGTTACGTATACAATAAAACCAATTGACTAACTAATAACACAAGCTTGTACTTTTCATCGTATGTATATCTTATTAATAATGAATCAACAAATATACAAGACTTGCCCGGTTGTTTGCGGAATAACAATCGGGCGATGAATGACAAACTAAACTCCCCTGTTCATAGCTAGCTAAGCTTATGCAACCATGGGAGGATGAAACCCATATCCACTAAAGTGTTACATGTGTGTTTTTGTGGGTGGGAATTAATAACTATTCTATTACAAAGACCACATATATATAGTGGGAGTGTGAAGCTTCCTTGAGAAGCTTTACTAAAGTACAAGTAACCACCTTGTACTTTGTTGTCTTCATCTTTTGCACCTTTGACAAAGTAAGCCTTCCTCTTGAACCTTTGTCTTCATTGCTAATAAGACATGTTCCCACTAATAATTCAGACATTCTTTATGTCTTCTATGTTCTTCAGGTCTTTGATTAAGTAATAGTCTCGAGGAGTTAGTAAGCTGTTATGTAATCACTTACTAACTCCATCATCCTTGATTCTTTGCATCACTTACTGAAATCTGCCTCAGCTAATGACGAGTCTATCTCGTAGACTCTAAAGAACTCTAAAGAATTACACACTGAACTTATAACATACGAAGTTCAGTGACTAACACTACTTAGGATACTTTACATCCAAATCCTGTGCAAGGGACAAATCAGGCACTAAATTGGCCCAACAATCTCCCCCTATTTGGATAGAAAAGTAGCCTAAGTTAAATAGCACTAAGTGAGCATAAAGGATTCTTCTTACCTGCTATATTACAACAATGAATAGCAAGAATAACTAGCTTTACTAGTTCAAGTCATCCGCTAACTTGTATCGTCTTGTACCTGTTGTAGTTGTTACTGAACTGCAATGTCTGATCTTGTACTTTGAGATACACTTGAACCAATTCCCTGATGCTTATATAGAACTCATAAAGGTAACTTCACCTTAGGTCATCAGTGAAGTATATTATATGCTTTACCATAAAGACCATATGCTTCACCCTAGCATATATTAAAGTAGCATATTATATCCAATGTAGATCACGAGTTCATTTACCTTCAATCAGAGAAGTGTGGTCAATGGTTGACGCAACAACCATAAAAGATCAGATAATGCAACTTGTTCAGCAACCCATCTTCAGTGACTTTGCTCAATCAGCCAAATGTAAACATTCTAAGTCCCTGAAGGTTATGTGTTGTGTATGATAGTATGTATGTAGCGTGAGTAAACTTGATGTTTCTTCACATAAACAAAAGTTTACCTCTGTCCTCGTTTCTCTCCCCCTCAAAATTTGCTAGGGAACCAAGCAACTTTTGACCGGCTACATACTAGTACACAATCATAGCGTGATGGTCTTCATCTCGCCTGAAATACAACTCCCCCTGAATTTCATCTCCTACCAAACGCCTGATGTTATCAAACCCTGATAATATCAAACCCCTTATAATCAATGTTTCACCAATTCCCTGTAACACAGCCTGGTCTCTCAAAAACTCTATGGCTGGGGTTACAGCGGATGGGGTTTCAGCGGTGGGGGAGGGTGACAACTGCTGGGGAGGGGAGGGGGCTGTGAACATATCTTCTTTCTTTATCTTGGTGTGAGAAAAAAAATTCCTGAGTGACCAAGTCCTTCAACAGCTGAAGGTTCAACAGCTGCAGGCTCTGAAGATAGCATCTTGATCAGCTGGTCATCTTGCTAGCGAATCCTCGTTAAGTTGATTTTCTTTTTTTTCTTTTTTTTATCAGCTTCTTCATCAATCACAGTGTACGTGATGGCTGTGTGGTTGTGGGTTTAGTTGGTTGTGAAATCAAAAGCTGTGGTCTGCGGCTGAATGCCTGTGGGCTGTATTTTTATCACAGCCAAAAGTCTTCATCATGCACAGCTATCATGCTTAGCAGCTAAAGGTTCAGAGCTGTTGGTGGTTCAGATCTACTGAAAGGTCCAATCTTGCTGATGGTTCAGAGACAGAGGATTTGTGGACTTGGGGACAGGGGTCTAAAGAGAAAGGTTAAGGACAGGGGTCCAAAGAAGGACAGAGAAGGTTCAGCTGCCTGGGGGTTCAGGGACAGAGGTCACTCTTTGTACAGTGACTGGGCTCTTTATCTGTAGCTGTAAGGTTAATTGGTTGTTGGTTCAGCTACCTCTGGGTTTCAGTGACCTTGGGTTCAGCGACCTTGGGTTCAGTTAGGGGTTCAGCGACCTTGATGTTCAGCTACCCTGGGGGTTCAGCGACCAGGGGTTCAGCTGGGGGTTCATCGACTTGGGTTTCAGCGGCCTTGGGGGGTTCAGCGACCTGGGTTGACAGGGTCCAACTGTGTTGTGTCAAGTGTCTCTAACTTGAGGGTCGATGTGAGGGTTCAACGACCTATTTTAGTTCAGACCAGAAGTTCGAAGTTAACAGCTACCTCAAGGTCTAGAGACAAGGTTCATTACATTACCAGCGACCTGAGTTTTTAGGTTCAATAACTTGGCGTTCATTTATCAGCACACTGATTTTCACATTAAGTAATCAGCACATGTGAGTATCCCCAAGTTCTTACAGCCTCTTAAGCGCTTCCACCTACTCAACTGTATACCCACTGATCTAATAATCACTTTGACAACATCAATTTATCAACACCTTAAAATATCATCCCTGAAGTCATCTTGAAGCACGCTCATACCTTCCCGTACACATTCATCAAAAATACTTTGTATCAAGAGTCAATACCCAGCAACAAGCGATTCTAACCTCAAGCACAACAACGATTAATCGAATCATTTGAACCCTTTCATATCACAAACACAGATCGAGCAAACTACAATCAATTCTTCAAAGAGCAATCAATCTTAATAAATATTCGAACCCCATCCCGTGGCCAAGAGAATGGAGTCCACCACGTTTTTTCTTGATATAATCCTTTGAGTTGAGGGATTTGTATGATTCAGTTTGAGATTCTTTGAAGATGAAGGATTTGAGAGTGATTTTATAAGTTGCTTGATGTATAGTGGGTTTCAACAAATCTAGGTTACGGTGGTATTGAGGATGATGAATGATGACGATGAATTGGTAGGTGAGACCTTTATTTTTTGACGATGATCTAGGTTACGGTGGTATTCAGTTTGGTAGGTGAGACCTTTATGAGATGATAGATTTGTGGGAATTTGTAAGATGACTTTTGACAAATCTTATATTTTTTGTGTGAGGTGGGAGAATATAGATGAGTGTTGGTGGTGGGTTTTTGTTTATGAATTGGTGAGGGTAGGTGATAATTAAGAGTGACCGTGGTGGGTTTGGTGCGTTTTATTGGTACGAGGTTGGGATAAGACGGTGAGGTGTGGATAAGGTAAAGATAAGATATTAGTGGGTATATCTTTACCAGAGATCAGTAGTGTTCATCTCCCCCTCAAAAAAACTGCTACTGCTGTGCATAATTTTTGAACAAACACTACTGATTTTGACCATGTAAAACATGTTATTAGCAGCCATTCGAACGGATCTGGATAGAGAAAATCCAACCCGCTCTGATACCAATTGTTGGTCCACGACACTTGTGCAAACATCGAATCAATAAGAAACTATGAAGACCATTTGCACAATAAAACCAATTGACTAACTAATAACACAAGCTTGTACTTTTCATCGTATGTATATCTTATTAATAATGAATCAACAAATATACAAGACTTGCCTGGTTGTTTGCGGAATAACAACCGTGCGATGAATGACAAACTAAACTCCCATGTTCATAGCTAGCTAAGCTTATGCAACCATGGGAGGATGAAACCCCTATCCACTAAAGTGTTACATGTGTGTTTCTGTGGGTGGGAATCAATAACTATTCTATTACAAAGACCACATATATATAGTGGGAGTGTGAAGCTTCCTTGAGAAGCTTTACTAAAGTACAAGTAACCACCTTGTACTTTGTTGTCTTCATCTTTTGCACCTTTGACAAAGTAAGCCTTCCTCTTGAACCTTTGTCTTCATTGCTAATAAGACATGTTCCCACTAATACTTCAGACATTCTTTATGTCTTTTACGTTCTTCAGGTCTTTGATTAAGTAATAGTCTCGAGGAGTTAGTAAGCTGTTATGTCATCAGTTACTAACTCCATCATCCTTGATTCTTTGCATCACTTACTGAAATCCGCCTCAGCTAATGACGAGTCTATCTCGTAGACTCTAAAGAATTCTAAAGAATGACACACTGAACTTATAACATACGAAGTTCAGTGACTAACACTACTTAGGATACTTTACATCCAAATCCTGTGCAAGGGACAAATCAGGCACTGAATTGGCCCAACACTTATACACGTATGTATTTATGTAGCATTAGTGTTACCGAAGTAGGACTCTTTTCCGCTCGTCTTCTTCGTTCACTGGACATAAGGTACGGATTCCCGTCCTTTCAGCATGGACATTCTTTCCTTATTAGGATTCCCCGCATGCAACCAACTGTTTTCCCATAGTATAAGTTTATATGTTTGATTGCTTATGTTTAATTAGAATACCTAAAGTCATATACATGCATGACCAGTTTCACCTAGTTATGGAGGTACCATAACCATAACACTAGAGGCACTGGTGTTATGACTTCCCTATGGCGGAGTGATTGCTCGTGGCGTCCCTTCAGCTTTTGGCCATATTATTATATTTATCATGTGGGGCGTATGGGTGCATCCTAGTTACATGTTTTCAGCAGATTACTTAGTGTGAATGTGGTGTGTGCCTTGCATCCTTCACAAGGAGCTGATCCCTCCTACCCAAAACCAGTATATTAAATTAGAGGCAGCCCCTCTAATTGGCATGACGAGGTCACCCCTCCAAGTATTCATGCACGTTGATATTTCATGACCTATATTGTTTAATGGTAAAATAAGTTAAACAGTTTTCACAAGATAAACATAAGGCTTTTCAAACTATAAACCAGTTTTACTAAGATATAACTAGGTTTTCCAGGACATATACATTTCCGCTGCTATATGTTATTCATGCTTATATTATTCATTTCATGCTTGTATATCCGTGCACTGAGCGTTATGCTCAGCCATTACTTTCCTTTCCATGTCCCAAAACGGCAGGTACCCAAGGACAGACTCGAGCATCTTGGAGGACATGCATAGGATGGAAGCTGCCATAGACTTCTTCTCCTTTTACCTTCATATATTTATGCTTGTTTAAGTCTTTCATTCATTTTATTTACTTTTTTATGTTTTGGGCTAATGTTTGGGAACCGATGTTTGATTCCGGTTACCCTATGGTCATGTATGTTTTACTACATATTACCTTGCATGCTTTGATGACAGGCCATAATCACGCGTGACATTTCATTTATCAAAATGGGGTGTTACAGAAGAGATCATCTAAACAGATTGAGTCAAAGTCACCTACAAAGAAGGCAAAGAAAGATAAAGGTAAAGAAACACTTGTTGATGAGGATGAACCTACTCCAAAAAATATCTCTCAAGCCAAAAAACTGCGACTCATCCTTAGGAAAAGCAAAAAGGAGTCTCTCTTGAAATCCAAGGTTCCGGTTCCAAACCAGCAGACGACTTAGATGAATTTGGTGAACCTGATGACGACATCCATCTTTTTGATAAAGTCACTACAACTAAGGAAGAACAAACCCAAGGAATCACAAGCCTTGAAACCTATGAAGACCCTAATGATGAACACTTTGAACCATTCAGTTTTGAAACCAATGAGCATACTGAGGGCAGTGGTGGCAGTGACAATACAGAGATAGCAACACTATACCATGATGCCAATAGCACCACATCATTACCGGAACCAACTTGCACTGTGATCAACGACGATGCTCATGCAACTCTCATACCAGGAACTCAACTCTAAAGTAAGTCTACTTTTGGTTCTTATGATATCATGATATATCTTAATTTCAAAGGGGAGGGCGTCGAAGTCTCAAATACTGATCCATCGACAAATGAAAATATGGTGGACATTCCTATAACTTCAGTTACAACAACTACCATTCCACCATTAACCCTCCCGGTCATCACCAATGTCCTCACACCAGCTCCCACACCTGAACCTGTTGAACAACCTGTACCAACTACTGCCCAAATGACTGAACCTATACCGCCACCTATCCTCGAGCAACCTGTACAAACCACCATCCAATCCACAACTTCTTCAGCAATTGTGGTCACTCCTCCACCACCACCAACAGTACAACAAGTACCATCAACTTCCAATCCATTTCTCACAATCAGAGATCCACTCATTCAGCCCCTCCAAAAACAATTGGAGGAACATGCAAAACAGATTGATTTCCTGAAGGGAAGGATAACTCCTAATAATTCACGTTCAGACAGAGCAAAGAAACGTGATGACTCCAAACTTCAAGAAACATACAAAAATGTCATAAGACTTCAAACGCAGCACAAAGAGTTTATTGCCGAAAAGGAAGCACGTGACAAAGAAAATGCTGCATTCCTCAATTCCATCAATGATTCCATGACTAACATCATTCAGCGTGAAGTTAGGTCATGTGTACAACAGGAGCTTCCAGCATTATTCACGAAAGGCCTTACTAACTTGCAGTTAATGCAGACTTTGGAGACTCAATTAACCAACAGTGAGTCACCAATAGGAAAAGCTCAACACAAATTGCAAAGAGCTCTTGGTAAGGTCATAATGGAAGCTTCTAACACATCAACATTAGAAGAATCTGAAGTTCCCTAATCTTCAAAGGAAAGGAAACGTCAGGAGCTTGAAAATAAAGATGAGGCAAAAAATGAGGAAGAAGAGGAAGAGAATGAGGAGGAGGAGGAATACTCTGATAAGAATGAAGAAGAAGCGAATAACGAAGAGGATGAAGAGGAAGAGGACGAGGACGAAGACGAAGAGGGTGAGGAAAACAGAGAGGACGACGATGAGGATGAAGATACTGATGGGGATGAGGATGATGATGATGATGATGACAGTGACGGGAATGGAACTGGAAAGGGTGATAAGATTGACAATACGGGTAAAAGTAGTGATAAGTTTAACAAGGGTGAAGGTGATAAAGAAACTGAGAAAGGTGATGAGGATGAAGACGAAAGTGTCGGTGGAACAAAAGAGAAGACGATGCTACTGTCTCAGAACCTCAGAATACAGACACAGGTATGACTACTAAACCGGTTTCTACTAGTGTCTCTATTATAGAACATGTAGAACCTATGCATGAAGACGAACCTACTATGTCTATGCCTGAAGAAGAAATTCCAGTGTCAGAAGCACAACCAACCACACCTTCTGTAGATCAGCATTCTTCTGACATGGAAGTTGAGGACTTCAGTGTACCAGAACCGACATTTGCTGACTCTCTTATGATAGATGAGAGTGTACAGGAGCAACTCTGGCTTACCAATGCAGCTCCACAACATCCTTTTGCTTCAACAACAAAGATCGAGCTTACTAACTTCCTCAACAATCCAATCGACTTCTCAGCTTTTCTAAGGCACACTCATGGGAAATCCACAATGACTCCGGATCTTATCACATTGACAGCCGCATATGTGAATTTCTTTGACTCAATGAAGATCAGCCACAATGAGGCTAAATATCACATGAATGAGCTGGCAAAGGCCATGAAAGCGACAACTGTCGGGATTCAGACTCCAGTGTTACAGCCCCTTACACCTGCAATTATTGCTAGTTCTACGACTATTCCTATGGAACATTTTGTATGTCATGATCTGGAGTATCTAGAAAATGGTGCACAACAATACGCTACCTCACTTACCATGGTTAAGGCTATAAATCTGGAGAATGTACCATGGATTGAAGACAAAGTACCTGATGCTATCTGGCGAAGAGAATTGTTAGAAGTCTACGATCCCTACGCAGAACTTGGAGTTTCTCATCGGAATTCAAAGAAGCGATTAGCGTGCAAACACTTCAATAAAGAAAAACCCGGGTCTCTTATCATCTCAGGTCATAGAATCATGAGCATCCAAGGAGTCACCACTAGGACAATACTCGGTTACGAGTACTTGACTCAAATCCGGTTCAAACGCACTGACAAGAAAGAATACAGCATCGAAGAAAGCGACCTACAGTACATTCCCCTTGAATACATTGAATACTTTCTTCTGATACTGGCTCAAGAAAAGTTTGCTCACTTGGACACTAACGAAGTAATAGCATTAAGTTCCAACATTCGTCAATTTACACGCAAGATCGTCATCAAAAACCGGGTAGAAGATCTTCAACTAGGTGTGGAGAGTTACCAACAGCAACTAAACTTGCAACATCCTCACACAACCCCACTCAATCAATACCACAAGGTTAAATTTCCTTACATGGGGACTCTAAAACCGGAAGCAGGAATTTTTTATCCGAACGCGACAGGAGTGATGCAATATATGAGATTTTCTGAACTGCATAAATTCAGTGATGGAACACTCAAAAATTTTCGTGATGACCTGCTAGTTCTCAATGCAAAACTACCACTGCCAACTACGCGATCAAGAAGATCGAGGCAACATTACGGAAGCGCCGGTTAATAAGAAGTATGTAACGATTCGTCGGTGGAAGGCCATATGGAGCTCACCACAGGCAAACGGAACGATCTATTTAATTATGGATCGTCTTCTCTCAGGTCAACTCCATATTGTCTAATTTGTGAATATGTACATATTGTGAATATTGTGCTTTTGTGGCGTGCTGTAGTGTGAAATTATGATATTGTTTCAAGAATTTCTCACGAGATTCTAAATCTTTCAAAATCTATCCTACTCAAGCACTACAACTAACCCTCATTAATTTGAGGGGGAGCATTGATATGTTCTTTGTCCAGCATCTAATTTCATTTTATTACCCAAAGACCGGTTAATCCATTAATATCAAAAATATTGATGGTTAACATTTTGGATAATGGGAGAAAATGGGATTAAGGAGACTTAATGATATTTGGCTAAAAAATGAAAAAAACTTAAAAGATAAACCAACTTAATATGTGTAATGCACACGTTAAGGGGGAGCGTTTTTTATGAACAAAACACCTAAGGCACAAAAACTTTGTTTATAATATCACAAGTGCTTTAAGTGATTTTTCAAGGATTTTTCATGGTGACAATACTTACCCAAAACACACTTAATTCATGACGGATGTGGTGACAAAAGGGTGGTAGGATTAGGTATTTGTCCAATGATTCATCAGAACCGATGGAATCTTCCCAAGGACAATTCCCTAGATAGAATTAGAAGTCTTAGGAAAGTTGGAGATGATTGTGAACGTAGCAGAGTACCGACTAATTACTGATGCTAGCACTGAACAATCACAACAAGGTGCTAGTGTTGATGTATTGGTAAGTACTGAAGGGGTTGAAGAATGAAAAAGAAATGTAAAGATAAAGGGTGTAAAGAAAGAAGCCCTCCTTACAACTTAGGACAGAAACCGGGTCAACACATCTATTATTGGGATCATTTTTAAATGATTCTCAATATTGAAGACAAGATATCATGGACCCAGTGATGTCATGCACAACCCCTCCCAGCTAACTCAAATATCTCTCAAAAGATGTTTGTTTTAATCACACGGAGCTCAACAAGTTATCTATTGGTTTATTCACTCCGAATAAACCGATATTGAATAGGTGGCAATCCTCTCCAGCCATCGCTCACTAAATCAAAATGCACTATCGAGTCTAGAGCCACGAGATCATCAAAAGTCTCATTAGGACACTTTCCATTTATTCCTTGCTTCTTCACACACTGTGAAAAGTAAGAGATCTATATGAGTCCTACGCAGTATTCTTGTAATATTGCCAGAACATCTGAGTGATATGCAAGTATTAAAATGAAGATGGAAATCCTTCTTGAGCCAACAAGCTCATGGTAGGTGACATGTGCGGTTCTTTAAGAATCAATCTTGTGAAAACGGGAAAGAAACAATAGTTTAATTCTTAATTGAACTTAAACTCGTTCCAGGCCTCTACGCATTATCGTATGATCTTGCCAGAACACTCAGAGTGACATTCTTTAGTGTTCACAGTGACGAGTGGAAATCCTTGTAGTGTTAACATCAAACATCACTTGGTAGGTGACGTGCAAGATTCAATATGAATCAAGCTCGTGACAACTGGAAAGCAACAATGGTGAAAATCTTAATTGAAATTCACTTGTTCCAAGTTCATGAATTGGCGGTTTCAATCACAAGGATAATTTATCCAAGTGATTAACTCTTTATGTTCGTAGTCAGGCTTAGTGATCGTCGAATAAAGAGAACAGTTTTACCCGCGAAATCCTGTCAGGAAGTTACTTAATTGAAACTATCTGTCACAGGTACGATATCTAATATCGTCCAACGGTCTTTATCGACCAGAGGTAAAATGCTACCGATTTAGAATGAAATGTTCTAAGCCATTTCGTTCGTGTCTCGTTATGTTGCGGCATTTAAAGACGGTGGTGTTGCGGTGTACCAGTAGAAGTCGTCCTCACATACTTATTCCTTCTACATAAAATATTTCTGCAAATTCAAGAAAGTATGACCTAAAAGTCTTCCGTTGTATCAACTCTGAAACTTTCAAGAATTCAACAAAGGATAGGTATGTGGGACATGAAGTCACGAAGAGGCGAACATCACAAGAAGGCAAAGACTGCACGTGAAAGGCCAAAAGAACATGCTCTCAGCCAAAGCTATAAGATTATCAACATATTCACAAAAGAGAAGAAAGACGAAAAGAGAAAACAACTACGAGCTCAAGATGAAGACTTAGTATAGTATGCTAGGTTTAGGACATTGTAATTTGGAGTGACCTCCCTTAGGGGGAGATTGTTGGAAATACGTTTTTAACCTATATTAGAAGTATCGGTCACTCCAACAATATTATTAAACGTTGTAGGCTCATAGTTACTTACTTACTTATTATTGTGTAAACGCCTATCCCATGGAAATGTCCATGGGTTGGAAGGCCCAAGCCCACCAAGGCTTGGGTATTTAAACCCTTTCCTTTGAAGGAAAGGGTGTTGGTTGTTTCATATTTCAATATAATTCACACATACTTTTCTCTCATCTCTCTCTCTCTAGTTTCTCTCTCTAGAAACAACAACCCTCTTGATAGATCATAGATTATCTTGATTCTACACTTTTTATCTAGTTTTACTAGTTTATCTTGTTTACATGTTTAGGCCCAATAAGCCCATTATAAGTCCATGACCTTATATTAGTCCATTTTACACTTTTAATATCAGTATTATACTTACATGTTAGGCCAAAGTGGGTTAAGCCTGTAGAAACCTTGGTTTCCTCGATCTTTAAGCTACTAGGAATGCATCATGTTCATATGATTAGATAATCAAAGCGGAATTAGAACACGACACATTAACAAGGTGTTTAGGCACAAAACACATAAATTAAACAATTGGGTTGCTCATTATATTAATAATAAACAACTACTAGACGTGTATACATTAATCCCACGTCTAGTGCAACACACGCTTTTAGGTTTACATTGTGAATATGAGTTATGAAAAACCTAATAACCCTTGGTTCCTTTTATAGTGTAAGGATTATGGTTTTACAAGAGATAAGAATGAATAAACATGTAAATCTTCTATTTAAATAACTATATACAGAATATATTCTGCATATATATCCAAATAGAAGCTTCTAAAGGCTTCTTGTCTACGTTTCTATCAATTCTTACATTGTACATGACAATGCTTGGATTGTACATGACAATGCTTGCTTCTGTCAGCGCTTGTTTTGTTCTTGACAATGCTTGGAATACACTTGTCAACGCTTGGACAAATGCCTTCATGTTTTCTTCGTTTTTGAGTTTCTGCCACATCAACTTTTTGACCCAACAATCTTCCCCTAGTTGATGTTGGCAAAACTCTTTGTGTATCTCTTGTAAGTTGTACATGATCTTCAAATTGCTTCCCCTCAAGTGTAGCATGTATGTCTTCCCCTTTTTGTCACATCAACAGGGAAGTAAACAATGTACGCAATCTTGAAGATTCTCCAAATGTAGGCTCTATGTAATGATCTTGAAGAAAAACAAATATAATATTTTTGATGTAGAAGTAGAATAACCCAACCTTGTGTTCCATGTCTTGTACTATCCATGTGATAAAGAACTTATACTCATCTGACAAAGTATAAGTAGACATCGATCCCTTGTCAATATTCTCATCCTATGTGAGACACTGAGCACGATAATGTAACTCCTTCAAGTGTTATGACAAGTATTCGTCACCAAACATTTAAAGCACGAACAAGTTATCTTTAAAATCAGTGTATGGCTTCACGACTTTAAGATATGATAGAACACAATCTCGCGAAAATCTTCTTCAAACATCAAACTTACCATAAGAATTCTTCCCCTTAAGCTAACACCTCTTCATGACGAATTTGAATGAAATAACATCTTCATACCATATGTAAAAGTTTCGCAACGGATAACTCTTTCACAAGGTTATCCCGATTACATAATCTAAAATATCCATCAAATTCTTCATGAATTGTTGCTAACTTACTTAAAAATCATTGACTCCTTGTAAAAATATCCGAGCCATTAATATCAACTTGATATTTTATATAAAAACGGAGATCCCATGTACCTTTGCGTGTAAATACTTTCTTTTTGTGTGCTAAAAACGTATCAATTTTCTCAAACAACAACTATTCCTTTTGTTGTCCAATATCCTTCACTGTCCAAGATATCAACACTGTGTGTTGTCCAATATCGGACAACACTTGTCAGCGTTTGAAAATGTATATATCGGACAACAAGTGTCAGCGCTTCCCAACAGCGCTTAACTTATTCCTGTCAGCGCCAACTTTGTACCTGTCAGCGCCTGGCCATCAGCATCTCATCCATGCCTTGTCAGCGTCACACCAACATCTATCAGCGTCACACCAACATCTATTAGCGTCTGAATAACACATGTCAGCGGGTAATAGATCTAGGGTTTTATAAACCCTAAATCATGATTTTATGTGAAAACCATAAACTGCAATGAACTTTGACATCGAATATCTTCTTCATGCGAGCTCAGATCGAAGATCCCTTCGGTGAGATCCTAGATACAAGTGTCAAGAACCTACAGATCGAATTTCACGACGATCCAACGGTTAACGAAGGAGAAATCGCGTTTTTACTATTACTATTCACAGAAAACAGCATATGACCCCTGCTGACTTTGACGCTTAATAACTTTTTCTTGGGGATATATCTCAACAATCCCTCCGGTGGATATCTAGATATATGTGTGTAGAACACACACAAAAAATTTCGTGGCGATCCAACGGTTCAATAAAAAGCTATGGCCTTCTGAATACTGTTGCGCACACAAAAACGCTCAGAAAAACCTATACGGATTTTTCTATTCTTCTCGATACACGAACACCTTGTTGGTCCTAGCATCACGAGCCACGAGGCTCTGATACCAATTGTGGAAACCTTGGTTTCGGGATTTTTTAAGCTACTAGGAATGATCATTGTTCATATGATTAGATAATCAAAGCGGAATTAGAACAACAACCATTAACAAGGTGTTTAGGGCACAAGAACATGAATTAAAACACAATTGGATTAATAAGTGTTTAGCCAAATTAGTTGGATTAATAGTCCAATAAGGCTAATTTGGCCCGTTAATGTCCGTATGTTATAAAGCTCGGGTTTTATCGGTTTTTACTTGTAATATGCACTTATATATCAGTATATGAGTTATAAAAAGTTTACATTAGATGGGTCCGACCATCTAAGTTTTAATTGACGAAAACGTTAATTTTACGGTTTTAGCCGAAAAGACGTAAAAATAATGTTTATAGTTTTATAACGTATAAAACTTATCAAATTGCCATTTTTATAAAATGTCTCATTGATTTATTATTGTACATACTTATATAAATGTAATATATAAGTTAGTGGGTTTTAATTTACATTTTATACTATATTTATTTGAGTGCTATTATAATACTATTATATTTTAATTTCAGAAATCTGATTTTTAGTTACACTTTCACCATTTTTATTATATCTTGAGTTCTACAAGGAGATAGAAGCTCATTTTTGGATGACATAAACTTCATATTGTGTGCTACAATTAACCTAGATTTAGCTACTGCTCAATCCAAGTCTAAGTGTCCCTAACAGTCCTTACAAAACAGACTATTCAGATTGGTACATCAATTTTGTTTTGATCATATCTCACTCATTATAATGATTCCATTGTATGGCCAACTCTCACATGTGTACAAGACTAAATACTTACTGTATATTGATTCAACTATACCATTTTATCAGTTTAACATATGGTTGTTTACTGTTTTTATACAGTCTACTTATTAAGCAAGATTTTAACCTTTTTACATGTGGTTTTCCATGTTTTTAACCATGTTTATCAACACATGATCCCCACATAAAATTTTTATCATCATATACATATACATTAGGAAAGAAAATAAATTTTACATTTAAAAAATAACAATGAAAATGGGAAGAATGATCTTGTTTACCAACCAAGACTATAACTTGTCTTTTGATGACAACACCTTGATGTACAACAAATTTATCTTCAAGATCAACTTTCACCAAGAACACTTGTTGAGAAATCATCCCGAGGACATAAGAAAATCACTTTCTCGGATGTTATAATGATCACCAATCAACAAAGCTTCAAAGGTCTTCCATCATATGTGTAGATAACACAAGATTTAAGGTTAAAATTGATCAAAATGGGGTGTTTGATGATGGTTTTGGACGGCAAGGAGTGGGAGGGGTGAGAGGAATTTAGTGGTATTGCATGAGAGGATATGTGAGAAATGGTTTAGATGGAAATGGTTTTGTGGTGTGCAGCTAGCTTGGTTAAGTTAGCTTAGACAAGTGTAACTTGTTAGTTACAAGTTTGACACCTCATGGGGTGGGGTGTCCCTTGTTTAGCCGTCCCATAGAGTGGGGTGGGGCAAGTGTATACTTGACTCATCCCACTAATTTACGGGTATTCCTCGATTCTAGTTTCCTCGATTTGCGTGCCCTCGGGTCGTTTTACGAAAAGCGTTTTTTTAAATTATGAATCAACGGCACAAAACGAATCTAATAAAAATTGTCTCATCAAAAACGGAGTTCAAAAATGTAAATACGTAATCCTAAGGTTTTCGGTTTAGTCGTAAAGGACTTTAAATTATGCACGTAAGCCCAAATTTAAATCTGTAAATTGTGAGTTCATCAACCAATACAAAAATAAGTTTCAAAATAATATATGAGAAAATAATTTACTGCCTGAAAATGTTAGATTGTCACAGCGCCTTTCAAAATACTTTATGGAAGAAAGTGTCGATCGCCTGTTTGCGGGGTTGAAGTTGGAGATATTCAACTTATAGGACCAGAAATAATACATGAAACTACTAAAAAGATTTTTCAAATTCGACAGCGATTACAAGCTGCACAAGATAGACAAAGGAGTTACGCTAATACTAGACGTAAACCTTTGGAATTTGTAGTAGGAGATCGTGTTATGTTGAAAGTTTCGCCTCGTCAAGGAGTTATTCGATTCAGAAAGAAGAAGAAACTGAATCCAAGGTATATAGAACCGTTCAAAATAACCAAAAGAATTGGCCCTGTGGCATATAAACTAGAGCTTCCTGAAGAGTTAGTAATGTTCACAATACTTTTCATGTTTCGAATCTAAAGAAGTGCTTATTTGATGAATCTCTCATTATACCGATGAAAGAACTTCAACTCGATGATAAGTTAAATTTTATAGAAGAGTCGGTGGAAATTATGGATAGAGAAGTGAAACGCTTGAAGCAGAGCCGTATCCTAATAATTAAAGTACGATGGAACTCGAAAAGAGAACCTGAGTATACTTGTGAAAGTGAAGATCAAATTCGAGCTAAATATACACATCTATTTTCTTCTGTTAAACCTAGTTCGAGTTAAATCTCGTGACAAGATTTTAAATAAGGGGGAGAGACTATACATCCAGTAGTTTTGGTTAATGTAATATCCATGTTTATAAATAAAGAGGTGATTTTACTCAGAATTCTTTTGCATTTTCACTATACTACATGACTGACTTATGGATCTCACTATCACAATTGCCACATCAACATATGCCTCTATGTTGTAAACATTATGTATATATCAAGTAAAAAGTTATCATATGAATAAACAATGAATAAGAACAACTCAAATATAACAAGGATACCCTAAATTCCCATAGAAACCCTAGAAATCCCTTATAAACTAATATTTCAAGCAATGTAACCACAAAATGACTATGTACTATTATTAAACACTCTACACTAATTCTAATGCACCATATAAAGTAAAGATAAATAATCACAAAACACTAATATTCACTAATCACAAGCTAATTACAAGAAAATGACCTAAAGCCAAGATTAGCATATAAAATCCAATTTATAATGAATTAGACTCTAATCTTTTGCAACAAAACATAAAACTCAACTAAGTATCATAATATGATCATACATTTATCTTAAAGTAAGTTACATATTATTAAAGCATAAAGTACAAGTTTTTAAAGCATAGAACCTTAATCTTGCTTAAATAACCCTAGAATATGATCAACTTATATAAACCCTCAATGTAAAACCCATAGAAGTCATAAACATACTATATAAGACTTAGAATAAGTGTACATTAAGATATAAACCCTAATTACTAATACAATGACTTTTGTGTGTTTTGCATATGTGTACTCAATCGTTCTCGGTATCTAATCGAATTGATCACGGTTATGGTGGGATTATTGGTGTTGGTCACTAAAAAGGGGGAGCTTGATTATCTAAGTCTACAAATAACATAAACGTAAAAGCTATTAAGAATAAAGATGAATATCTAACCTTGATTGATTTTCCAGAATGAATGCTGCACGGTAGAACTTGGTAAAAATAACTAAAGGTACTTATCTAATTTGAAATAAAAGTGAAAATATAAATATCGTTGCGTAAAAATTTAAACTTTAAGAGTTAAACTAAAAACTAAGATTTAAAAATAAATGACGAAAAATTTAAAACTTTAAAAGTAAATTTGAAACGTAAAACTTTGTATAAATGAAACTCAAATAAAAATAATTTGAAAATTAAACTAAGTGAAATTGTTTAAAAATTAAACTAGGTAAAAATTGACGGGAAAAATTAATTTTGAAAATAAGTCGGGAAACCGAAAACTGAACATAAGTCGGAATCCAAATCTGGATCTAATTCGGAATCCGTGTTCTTCACTTAATTCGGAATCTGCCAATCCAATACCTAATTCGGAATACTCATCACACTCCTAATCCGGAATATAACCTTCTTCTTCTAGTTCGGAATTCGTGTACCATATGCAATTCGGAATGACAATCCGACACTCAGTTCGGAATGCAACTCCCTGACTTAGTTTGGAATCCCTGGATTTTCAATCTAATTCGGAAAGCGTAGTCACGAACCCAATTTGGAATATAATATCTGAGTTAATTCGGAATACAACATCCAACAACTACTTCGGAATCCATTCTAAACACAAGTCGGAATAACCACTTTTCTAACTAATTCAGAATACACCCTTGTCCAATACCTAATCCGGAATCATGATGTTGCAAGTAGTTCGGGATCCACGTCCTTGACTTAATTCAGATAACAGTTCCACACACAATTCGGGATACTGTAGTTTGCACTTAAGTCGGGTTATTGGGTTTTTGTTTTTGGAGGGAAATGAAGTTAGCTTCTAATTCGGGAAACAAGGATTTGGCACACAGTTCGGAATATTAGGGTTTAGATAATCTAACTTAACACAAATAAGCAAAATCACAATAAGCACTTACCAAAACTTTTACCAAATCAACTTTTAGAAAAAACTAATAAGACACAATTTTAAAAACTTTTAAAAACACTAAATAAGCAAAAATTTAAAATCAACTTTTTATAAAAATATTAAACTACCAAAATCAACTTATTTTAAAAAACTAATGAACATAAAAATCAAGCAATAAGCACCTTAATCTAAAAACTTAAAACACACCAACTCAATAAGCACAATCCAATAATCAAACAAATCACACAATCAAAAAGATGAAATCAACTACATGATTAATTAAGCAAAACAATGGATTATGATTAAGAAAGGTAGAATGAGAATTTATTAAAAAGCTTGATTATATTAAAGATTAAGATCAAAGATTACAAGATGAAGGTTTGATAAGCTTGAAAGAAAACTAGAGAGAATAAAAATAAAAACATACTTAATTACCTACTAAAATTAAAAGACTAAAAATTAACTCTCCCTTAATGACTATTTTCTAAACTATATATAGGGGAAGGGGAGGGTCTTGTGTTTCTCTCTTTCTTCTTGTCTTCTCGACTTTTAATTAACTCGTCTTTATCGACTTTGTCTTGGGATTAGTCGAATGATAACTTGAACTCGTCTTCTAATTTTCTTCTTTTAGTAGACTTGGTTCTTCGACTTTTTTAAACTTCCGTCTTTAGACTTTTTCTTCGGTAAATCTTCAGAATAGGCCTTTGACTTCCGTTCTTCTTGCACTTTTGACCCTTTTGACTTCGTCTTTTGTCTTTTTCTTCTATAAAAGCCCGTGGAAGCCCTTTTTTCTTCCTTTTTCACATTTTTGTCCTAAAACACAAACCACGCATAATTCCGACTTTTACGACATAAAATACACGTTTTGGTCTTGTTATTATTGGAAATAAGTGGTAAAAGGATAAGTGTTTTCACACTTATTAAATCCCCTACACTTGACCATTGCAATGCCCTCATGCAATGTGTTAATTTCAAAGCACAGTTTATAGTTCTCATCATAATTAACCCTCCTTGGCCTTTATTAAATACTAAACACTAAGGAAACCAAAAAGATTAGAAAATTGCAAAATGCAAGAAGGAAGAATCAAGTAAAGAGATCTAAGACTTACATTGGGGTTTTGGTTGTCATGAATGTTTATCACCCTCAAGTTTCACGCTCCCCATACCAAGCATAAAAACGAGATCATTGTAATTACAAGTTAGTAAAGCTAACACTTACTCATGCGGTTTAATTATTCACTTAGACCCCCTTATTCCTACGGTGTATCTCTTGTATTTTATTTTTCTCTTGAATGATCACGAGGATGCATTTTTGACTTATTTCGATAATTTATTAAGGCCGAAAATAAAGTAGGACGATTTAATCAATAGTTAGCTAAAGGACAAAATATTTTAAAACAGCTTCTCGAAACCTCATAAAGTTCATATCTTGACATAACTCGTTTCACGATTTGAGACCTTTCTCGGACTGATATTTGGCATGTACTTGAAACTTCAAATCTTGAGAGTCGATCTTGAAATTATGGTCTTCTCTTCATATATGGAATATATATTCACTTGGAGTATTGAGAGATACTTCAAACGTTGGCCACGACTTCTTCATTTTTCTCCAATCTTTATTTTGGATTTTGATATACAACGATCCGCCTGCTTTTAGGACTTGGATCTATTTATCCTCATACCTAGTTAGGTTCTTTTCAGATAGACTTCTCCATGATCTTTAGGGGAGTATTTGCTTTTCGTCGTGTGTCTTGATCCTTCATATTGATTTTTGATAAATGATTCTTCACATCACTTGGGATCTTTAGCAACAAAATGTAGCCCTCATGCCTTGTTAGGGCCTTGTTGGACTCACCAATCTTCGCATCCCGCTTCAATAAGTTATGCCTTGGCTATGAACTCTAATTAATATCGAGCAACTTTAAACGATCTTGTGCTAGAAGCTAAGTAACTTTTCAAATCGTACAACCTTATTTATTGCAAGTGTATTTATTAACAAGCGATGGGAGAAAAAGCTTATACTCAACTTACATAAATTCATGAAAGAATACCAAACTTATAATTGACTCTATCATCTCTCATTCTCCACAATTTAAAATATCAAGGAATGAGACTCGTGGATGCTTATCCAATTAAATCAAAGTTTTGGGTTTTCAAGTCATCTATAGGATCTTGCAACTTCTTAGACTTTTTCAAGTTTAGAATTCGCATTTTAAAGTTCCCTTGATAAACGACTTTCTAGGATCAATTATAGGAACTTGCGAAAAGTTCTTGTTCTTAACCCGTAAGAGTAAAGACTTTCGCGTTTTAAAGTTCCCTATATAAAATCCTAGCAAAACTTGACTTAAACACGTTAAGGATACTAGCTAGAGTAAACTTAGATAAGTAAACTTGGGTTGAGTCAAAAGATTCATGACGTTTGAAAAATTAAAACCATTTTATTCAAAATTTATTCTAGCAAAGAAAGTAAATAATGATAACAAAGGAAAATACTACTATACTACTAGGCCAAAATAGATTAAAAATTTTGAAAACGTCGAAAAATTAGATTTTCCGGTTAAAATGAGGACAAATTAATGCAAAATCCCACTTAACTTCGATAGAAGTCCCCCTACACTTGATATAAACATTGTCCTCAATGTTTAAGCATGTGGGAGTAAACTCCCCTACACTTAGGACATTGTGCACTTTGTTTAAATCTTGCTAAGGAAGAGACGACTATAGTGATTACAATATGAACATATAAGATATGAAATATTGAATCATGACAGTTTAGGATAGAACCGGGAAGACGAGGAGACGGGATCACGGGTCATCAAATATCATCAAAAGTGCTCTTTGAATCTTTAATCCCTGCACATCATAAGAAACAAGACAACAAACCCTATGTAGCTCCCCCTACGCTTATTATGAAAACGGGTAAAAAGGATAGATCATCGGATTGCCTCCCGAGAAGCGCTTGTTTTTGTTAACCGAATCATGAGCCTGACTCGCCCCAGAACTAATTCAAGGCAAACGTGGTGAGGGATGGAATCATCTCATGAGAGATGTCCTCACCAAAGTACAACTTCACACGCTGGCCATTCACTTTAAAATTTGGCCCATTTGGTTGTGATAACTCAATGGTGCCATAAGGGAAAACTTTGGCGACGGTGAATGGACCAGACCAACGGCTCTTAAGCTTGCCCGAAAAAATTTTCAACCGAGAGTTAAAGAGTAAAACTTGATCACCAATGTGAAACTCTCGGTTCTTAATCCTAGAATCATGAATGAGCTTGGTTTTCTCCTTGTAGATCAATGAATTCTCATAAGCTTCATTCCTTAGTTCATTAAGCTCGTTGAGTTGAATCTTCCTAAGATCACCGGCTTTGTTGTTATCAAAATTAGCCCATTTCAAGGCCCAACTCAATAGGGAGGTGGCATGCCTTACCATACACAAGACGATATGGAGTGAAACCAATAGGTGTCTTATATGCGGTACGGAAAGCCCACAAAGCATCATCAAACTTATCGGCCCATGAGGCACGATGCTCTCCCAAAGTACGTTCTAGGATTCTCTTAAGACCACGGTTTGAAATCTCGGCTTGACCATTTGTTTGTGGATGATATGCGGTGGAAAGACGATGATTGACACCGTACTTACCCATGACTCGAGCAAATTGATCATTGCAAAAATGAGTCCCGCGGTCACTGATGAAAGCACGAGGAACACCGAATCGAGAAAATAATTGTTTCAGAAAGTTCACAACCACCCTTGAATCGTTTGTAGGTAAAGCCTTTGATTCAAACCATTTAGATACGTAGTCAACGGCTACGAGGATGTACTTGTTCCCTTTGGATGATGGAAGTGGCCCATAAAGTCGATGCCCCATACGTCAAAGATTTCACATTCTTGTATGAAATTTTGAGGAATCTCATCTTTATGTGTGATCTTGCCTTGTCTTTGGAAAGCATCACAACGCTTAACCATTTCATGAGCATCATGATAAATGGTGGGCCAATAAAATCCAAAGTCGAAAACTTTCTTCGCAGTGTAGTTAGGACCAAAGTGAAAACCGGTGGGTCCTTTATGGCAAGCTTCAAGGATTAGCAGAGCTGTCGGCCCATCAACACACCTACGAATGACAAGATCCGCAAAATGCTTGAAAAGGTAAGGTTCGTCCCAATAATAGTGCTTAATTTCCTTGAAGAAATTTTTCTTTTGTTTGGACGTTAACCCTTCCTTAAGAACACCACCCGCTAGATAGTTTTCAATGTCCGCAAACCATGGGGTTTCATCAAGATTTGGAGTTAATAGACATCAAGGCCTCAAGGGGAAAAGATTCATTAATCTATTGATTTGGGATCTCCCCTTGATAAGGATCCTCGAGTCTACTAAGATGATCCGCGGCTAGGTTTTCTGCTCCCTTTTTATCACCAATTTTAATTTTAAATTCTTGTAGGAGCAAAACCCAACGAAGAAGTCTTGGCTTGGAATCTTGTTTGGTTAACAAGTACTTCAACACGGGATGTTCGGTATAGACAATGGTAGTGGAAAGAACAATATAGGGGCGGAACATCTCAAAAGCATACACTACAGCTAAAAGCTCTTTTTCGGTAGTGGTATAACGCAATTGAGCCCCCGTCATTGTCTTGCTAGCATAATGGATTGGTTGGAAGTGTTTGTTCACTCTTTGTCCCAAAACCGATCCAATAGCAAAGTCGCTAGCATCACACATCAATTCAAAAGGTAACTCCCAATTAAGGGTAACCAAGACCGGTGCCTTGGTTAATTTATCCTTAAGAAGATTGAAAGATTCGAGACACTCTTTAGAAAATATAAAAGGAGTATCTTTTTCCAAGAGGTGGGTCATCGGGCGAGCGATCTTAGAAAAATCTTGAATGAATCGACGATAGAAGCCCGCATGACCAAGGAAACTTCTCACACCCTTCACGGTTGAAGGTGGAGGTAATTTAGCAATCAAATTGACTTTAGAACGGTCGACTTCAAGACCGGCTTTGGAGATTTTATGACCAAGAACAATTCCTTCTTTTACCATGAAATGGCATTTTTCCCAATTAAGAACGAGACGAGTGTCTTGATATGAGCTTAAACTCATATCCTTTTATCAACAAATAACCCTAAAACATGAAGCAAAATACCCTTTTATCTTGTAAAAAGCAGTATTATGTGGTATGTTTGTGTTTGTGTGATCTTATGTAGGTAAAAGGATACAATTTCAAGCAAACAAGGAAAAACCAAGCTCAAATGGATGAAAAAGACAAAAGAGGATCAAAAGTGACAAGACTTTGAAGTTCAAGGACCTATCTTGACAATTTGTGAAAGTTAAAGGACTAAAAGTGCAAATTATGGAAAGTCAAGATTAAAGTCAAATCTGGTCAAACTATCAAGTCAACTCAGTCAAAGGGTCATTTTATACAAGTTTTGGAAGTTGAAGGGCCAAAAATGTCAAAGGAATAAAGATAATAGCTTGAAATGGGAATCTGCCAAGTATAAGGGCTTATTTTGCCAAGTTTGGAAAGTTATGCCATGTTTAATCCAAGTGAAAAGGGAAAGGACCAATCAGAAGCAAGAATACACTTCACACGGATCAAACAATTAATGTCCACTTACAGCCGTCACAATTAATGCAAGATCACAACAGTGCAATCCGCAACACTCTCTCTCTACCAATAAAAAGGCGCCACGTGTCCATCTTCTTTAACAAAAACATTTCCAGGAACGGGATTTTGATAGAAGGCATTTCAAGTAAAGATCAAAACACCAAAATTGCTCAATTTTGGAAGACGAATCCAATGGTGTTATCCAATTAACAAATAATCCATTGAATCAAAAACCCCCAAAATGTGTTCATCACCTTCAAAGAGGATTTGCAGAATTCCTCCACGTGTCAAGCTATGATTGGCCCAAACACGTCACAACTCTAACAGAATCTCCCTTTCTTGCCTATAAATACTTAGCTTGTACCTCATTTCTCATTGTAGCTTAAATTTGCAAAACACATAGTTCTTAAATTTCTCCTTTTCCTTTTTCCCTCCTTTTCACCTAACTACTCAAGAGTCTGACAAACTCTTGAGTCAGTTAGTTAGTTAGAAGCTTGTAACTTCCATTTGTAACTGAATTCTTCAATAAAATTTCAAATTCAAGTTTTCCCGCCAAATTCTGTTCTTCAATTCCTGCTACTTACCTGCTGTTGTGTGATTCCATTGTTGCTTGTTGATGTTTGTTATGATCATACATTGATCATAGCTGACATTGGTGAAGAATTGTTGCTGTTTGATCAGAATTCAAGTTCCTTCCATTGTTCTTGAAGAATTCATGGCAGAATGATGATTTGTAGCTGTTTTGATTGTTGATTTGAGTTGATAGCTAGTGATAGGTGGTGGTATCACTAGGGCAAGAGAGCTCAGCGCTCCTCTTCTTCCCAAAGGAACTCTACATTAGGTTTCAAAGCTCTTGATTTTTGTTCCTCTAAATCAGTTCTTGCATGCTTAATTTCTTAGATAACTTTGATGGCTGCCTGAGTATACTTGATTAGTTGCTGTTTGATTGTGTTTGAGTGTTGTAGTTTAGTTACTTCATACTTGTTCACTTGAGTTCAGTTTTGTAGTTTTTAGCTAAATTTCAGTAACTTTTTAGCTAAACACTTTAATTGAGTTCTAGTTGATATACTTGCTTGATTTCAGTTTCATTAGCTTTCATTTTGTTCACCTTAACTAGTTTGCTATAGCTTTTGTATCAGTCTTAACCATTACTCAACAAGTCTTTGAAAAAGTTTGATTAAAACAGATAAAGGTGTGTTTGGGACTAATCTTCAAGTGATTTTCAAGTGTTAGTAATTGGTGTTAAGTAGTTTGTTTCTAGTCATTAAGTGGTAATAAGAAGTTTTCAGTCATTTGTAAGTCATAAAAATAGTCAAAAAGGCAATTGGTTAACAAAAAGTTTGGGTCATACTTGTTATCAGCTTTTATTTCAAAACTTGCCAATTTCAATTGATTGTTTCTCCTTCATTACTTGATGAAATTTGCTCAAACCAGTTTCTAGTTATAGCTTATAACATAAACTTTTAGACTTTAAGAGGAAATTCTACAGTATTCAGGATTAAGCTAGAAATCAGCTTTTTAGCTCATGACTGAGCAAATGTCATTCTCTGATGTGAAAGGCTTACTGTTTTGCTAGATCTCATAATCCACTTCATAAAAGTTGTTGTTTTCTTTCACATTTCCATTTAGAAAGTATTGAATATGAGTTTTTGAGATTTTGAGCTTTTTCCAAAATTTGGTCAACGTTTGGTCAACATAAGCTCATTTTAGCTTATTTCTGATATCTGGCTTATTACTGGATGAAATTTGTTCTAATTTGATTTCCCCTTCTTAAAATCAAGTGCTTAATTAGTTTTGATAATAAAATCAAGTTGTGGATGTTTGGATTAGGCTATAGCTTATTTTGAGCTTATTGATAAGCACTCAATTGCTTATTTTGGATTTTTAGCTTATTTCCTTGAACACACGTAGCTGTAATTGGATTTTAAAAGTTTTGCAAGTGATTTCAGCTTATTTGGTTGAGAAATAAGCTCAAACGAGCTTAATCTTTCTTTGTGCCCGTTTTTAGTTAAATCTTTAGTTTTATTGCATTTTAGTCCCTAGAATTTTAATCAGTTTCAATACTTGGCTAATCTTGCTAGATTTTAGGGTTTGCTTAAAGTTAGTCCCTGGACTTTGTTAGTTTGTTAAATTTCAGTTTAAAAGTTTGTTAGTTTGTTAAAAGTTGGTTAATTAGTTAAAGTTTTTACAAGTTTAGTCCTTTTAGTTAACTGTTTTGCATTTATAGTCCTTATAACTTTTAGGATTTACATTTCAAGCATTTTCATTTCATATAAATTACATTTTCAGTCCTTATAGTTTTACATTTTGCATTTTAATATTTTACTTGAATAAAATTTGGAATTTGCAATTTGTTTTACGTATAAGTAGGTTTATATTTTTCAATTTTTAGATAGTTTTGTTTGAATTAGCAATAGATTACCAAGCAAGTTTGAACAACCAAAAACAATTATAAATTTGATATTGATTGGACTTTCTATTAGTTAAGAACTGAGAAAACGAACTTGCATTATACACATTTCAAATGGCGCCGCTGCCGGTTCTTTGACTACACGAGAGACTATCGATTGACGGTTTTCATTGGCTTTTGGGATCCGTTCACTTTGTGAACGTTATTTTTACGTATTATAAATCAAAAACAAATAAAAAATCAAAAATATAAAAATATATAAAAACTAAAAAATTAACAAAACAATTCTTTTCCTAAAGAATTGACCAAAAAAATTAAAAAATCCAAAAAGCAATCTTTTTCCTAAGAGATTGCACCCAAAAATATATATTATTGGATTCTCTCGGTTTTTATGTACATATAGTATTTTCCTTTAAAAACTCATAAATACAAAAATATTTTCCATATATTATTATAAGTAAATACGTATACGTATAAGAACAATTAATTTACATATCTTCCATAAGTATTGCCGAGGCAATACACCGTGTTGAGGGGCGTTCCGGTCCTTGACACGCGTATCGATCAAACAAAATAAAGCAAGAATAGATAAATACTCTCAATAAGCAATAATTCGAAGAATACGAACATTTAAGTGAATAGAAAGGCGATGTGCTATAAAATGCCATCTAAGGGTCAATAGGTACTTAAGTGCTTCGCGCCACCTAACCCCCCGTTCACTTGGGAGTATTCTAAGAAGGAAAGCTTCATTGAGGGTCTTGCACCCAAAGTAGTATTACATATATTGTTACTTTCTTGTGGATATTTAATATTGAAACTCGAAGAGGATAATCTTATTCTTTTCAAAGTCACACGAGAGCTTCTCTCTCATTCCTCGTATTGAGTTGCATGCTCACTCGCGGGCGTGCACAAATACCGATTGGTGTACAACCTCTTCCTCCGAAAAGGAAGAAAAAGAGAAAGAGTAAGACTACCACCGTCCACCAAGCCGATCACGAGAATCGTGCTTTGTCACCACCACAAGAAGCCATGGCTGTTGATAACCGTACTTTGTATGAACGTATGCAATCCAACGTTCATGGATATGTTAGTGCCATTAAGATTCCCGACTATCCCGCTAACACATTTGAGCTACATACATCTATGATCAATATGGTTGCTGCATCACCTTTCTATGGAAAACAAAATGAGGATCCCCATGCTCATCTTAAGAGATTCCTTTCACTTTGCAATACCATTAAGCATAATGGGGTTCCACCTGATGTCATTAGATTGTTGTTAGTGTCATTTTCACTAGATGGGAGTGCTAAGCATTGGTTAGACACCCAACCACCCGATAGTATCACCACATGGGATGATTTTACCACTAAGTTTTTGAACAAATTCTTTCCTCCACAAAAGACTATGGCTTTGAGAAATTTGATTATGGGCTTTACACAAAAACCTAGTCAATCCTTTGGTGATGCTTGGGAAGAGTATAGTGAGTTGTTGAGGCGATGCCCTAATCATGGAATGGATGATCTAACCCAAATCAATACCTTCTATAATGGCCTTAAACCTCACCACCAAGATTCACTAAATGCTTCCGCGGGAGGGAGTATTCATTTCAAGACATACCATGAGGCTTTGACCATTATTGAGACTAAGGCAATGGTTCAAACAAACGATCCATTTGAAGAAAGAGTTCATGTTATCCAAAACACTTCTCAAATCCCTTTTGACAACCAACTCCTCAAGTTTCAAGAAGCTATTTTTCAAAGGATGGATAGAGAAAGTGAGAGGCATTTGCAAGCACAACAAGACATGCTTCAAACTTTTAAGAGCATGACATTGAACAATTCATCAAACAATGTGAATGCCATCACCATTTCTTATGTTACTTGTGGAGGTCCCCACTCTTATGAACAATGTGACAAGGTGCAAGGGTATCAAGGGGAATGTTATGCTTATCAAGAGGAACACCGTGAACACTTCAAGCCTAACATCAATCCAAATAACCTTTCTTACAAATCCCAAAATTACCTTACTCCACCCGGCTTTCCACCCCAACCACCCACCCAAATTCAACAAAATCCTCCTCAAATTTTAGCAAGGAATCAAGGGCAAAAACAACCATACCAAGGCAATAATTACAAAGCACCCAATCAATTTCAACCTCAAGCTAATACCTTTTATCCACCACAACAAGGATTTAATCAACCACTTCCATTTATTCCCAATCAAGCATATGCTCCAATACCAAATCAAGCTTACCCTCAAAATCAAACTCAAGGATATGGGATGCAAGAGACTCAAGAGTATGTTGACAAGAAAATGCGTGACATTGAGAAGAGAATGAATGACCAAGTGAAACGTACAATAGAGGAACAAATCAATAGGGTTTTAGTGGCGGTAACTCAAAGACCACAAGGGGCTTTACCTTCCAACACACAAACAAATCCTAGGGCCAATGTCAATGCCATTACAACAAGAAGTGGTACAACAACAAAGAATCCTTCACCTCCTAAACCTACTATTGTTCAACCCACTTGTATTCCTACTTGTGATAAGCCTTCTACTTCTACTCCACCTCCTCAAAGTGCTCCTATTCACTCAAACACACCTTCTCAACCACCTCATACTTCTCCTTCACCTTCCACACTTCCCAATGAAGAGGCTAACAAAGACAAATCTTCCACTACAACACCTATTCCACCTACACCCAAACCTACTCTTCCATACCCTTCAAGGTTGAAAAAGGACAAGTTAAAGAACAAAGATGACATACAAGTCTCCAATTTCTTAAGGATGTTCAAGCAACTCAATATCAACATATCCTTTGCGGAAGCTCTTGCTTATATGCCAAAGTTTGCTAAGATGTTCAAGGATTTGCTCTCAAACAAAGAAAAATTGGTTGATTTGCCCAACACATCACTTAATGAAAATTGTTCCGCGGTGTTACTTAAAACCTTACCAACAAAACTTGGAGATCCGGGGCGCTTCTTGATACCTTGTAATTTTCCCGGTGTTGAAAATTGCATGGCTTTGGCGGATTTAGGGGCAAGCATAAATCTCATGCCTTTATCGGTTTGGAAACAACTCTCTCTTCCCGAGCTCACCCCCACTAGGATGACTCTTGAACTAGCCAACCGAACCATAGCTCACCCCGTAGGTATAGCGGAAGATGTGTTTGTAGGTGTGGATAAGTTTACCTTTCCGGCCGACTTTATAGTGGTCGATTATGACATGGATCCTAGAGTGCCTTTGATTGTTGGTAGACCGTTTTTGAGAACGGGTCGTACCTTGATAGATGTGGCGGAAGGAGAATTAATTATGAGAGTAGAGGATGAGAAAGTGGTGTTTAAGTTAGGGAAAGTTTGTGATAGAAAAGAGGTTAAGGAGTCTAGACCTTGTGAGACGATTAACATTGTGGATGTGTTAGATGAAGTGTGTAATGAACACTTTCATGATGCTTGTAAGAATGCTAGTGATGAGATTCCACATGTTGAAACCGTGGCCTCAATTGCTCCCTCTTTAACACCTTTTGGAGAGAGTGATTTCCTCTTGGAGGAATTTGAGTCCAACTTTCTTGGTGATGATGATTCTCCTATTAATTGGGAAGAAGATATTCTTACAATCCAAAAGTTGCTCAATGAGGACCCTATTCCTTCCCCTATTCCACAAGAGATTACCATTGAGGAACCTTCCATAGTAAAACCTTCCATAGAGAGTCCACCTCCCATTGAACTTAAGGAACTTCCATCCCACTTAGAATATGCTTTCTTAGAAGGAAAAGACCAATTACCGGTGATTATTGCTAAGGAATTGAAAGAGGATGAGAAGGAGCAACTTATTGAAGTCCTTAAGAAACATAAGAAAGCTTTAGCATGGAAAATATCCGACATAAGGGGAATTGATCCACATTTTTGTACTCATAAGATCCTTATGGAGGATGATTATAAACCCGCCATTCAAAACCAAAGGAGAGTTAACCCAAAAATTCATGAGGTTATTAAGAAGGAAGTGATTAAACTCTTAGATGCGGGTATGATTTACCCCATTTCCGACTCTCCATGGGTTAGCCCGGTTCATTGTGTTCCAAAGAAGGGTGGAATCACCGTGGTGCCTAATGAGAACAATGAGCTTATTCCCACGAGACTTGTAACCAGTTGGAGAGTTTGCATTGATTATAGAAAACTCAATGAGGCAACTAGGAAAGACCATTTCCCGCTTCCCTTTATGGATCAAATGCTTGAACGCTTAGCGGGAAATGAGTACTATTGTTTTCTTGATGGCTTTTCGGGTTATTTTCAAATACCAATTGACCCTAAGGATCAAGAAAAGACCACATTCACTTGTCCATACGGTACATTTGCTTACAAGAGGATGCCTTTTGGCCTATGTAATGCACCGGGGACGTTTCAAAGGTGCATGATGGCAATTTTCCATGATATGATAGAGCAAACCATGGAGGTTTTTATGGATGACTTTTCCGTATTTGGGAACTCCTTTAGCTCTTGTCTCACCAATCTTGAGAGAATGCTTAAGCGTTGTGAGGAAACACGTTTGGTGCTTAATTGGGAGAAATGTCACTTTATGGTGAAAGAGGGGATTGTTTTAGGACACAAGATATCCAATAAGGGATTAGAAGTTGATCGAGCCAAAATTGATGTGATTGCTAAGCTTCCCCCACCCACCTCGGTTAAAGGTGTGAGGAGTGTCTTAGGTCATGCGGGTTTTTATAGGCGCTTTATACAAGATTTTTCTAAGATAGCTAGACCGATGACTCATCTCTTGGAGAAAGAGGCTCCTTTCATTTTTGATCAAGCTTGTTTAGACTCTTTTGAGACACTTAAGGAAAAATTGACAAAGGCTCCCGTTTTGGTTTCTCCAAATTGGGAATTACCTTTTGAGCTTATGTGTGATGCTAGTGATTATGCGGTGGGGGCCGTCTTAGGACAAAGAGTTAATAAGCATTTCCAACCTATACACTATGCGAGTAAAACCATGACCGGTGCACAACTTCATTACACTACCACGGAAAAAGAGTTGCTTGCTATAGTATATGCTTTTGAGAAGTTTAGACCTTACCTTGTGCTTTCCAAGACCATAGTGTATACGGATCACTCCGCTCTCAAGTATCTTATGACAAAACAAGATGCTAAGCCTAGGCTTTTGAGATGGGTTTTGTTGCTTCAAGAGTTTAAGATAGAGATTCGTGATAAAAAAGGGGCCGAGAATTTAGCGGCGGATCATTTGAGTAGACTTGAGCATCCTTTTCAAGTAGATTTCCCACATCAAGAAATCAATGAATCCTTTCCACTCGAGGAGCTCATGTCTATCTCTTCCCAAGAGGATGCCACACCTTGGTTTGCGGATATTGCAAACTATCTTGTGGGCAATGTGCTTATTGAGGGTCTTACTTACCAACAAAAGAAAAAGTTTCTTAAGGAAGTTAAGTATTACTTTTGGGATGATCCATATCTTTTTAGGCAATGTGCGGACCAAATCATTAGACGGTGTGTAGATGGGCCCGAGGCATTTAAAATCTTAGAGGCATGTCATAAAGGACCTACGGGTGGACATTTTGGGCCTAACTACACCGCCAAGAAAGTCTTTGATTCGGGTTACTATTGGCCTTCCATTTACAAGGATGCCCAAGAGATGGTGAAATTTTGTGATGTTTGTCAAAGACAAGGAAAAATTACACAACGTGATGAGATGCCACAAAATTTTATCCAAGAGTGTGAGATATTTGATGTATGGGGAATAGATTTCATGGGACCTTTTCCATCCTCTAAGGGAAACAAGTATATACTTGTGGCGGTGGATTATGTGTCCAAGTGGGTGGAGGCTAAAGCCTTACCTACTAATGACGCTAGAGTGGTTGTAAAGTTCTTGAAACAATTGTTTGCTAGATTTGGTGTACCTCGGGCCATCATAAGTGATCGTGGTACGCACTTTTGTAATGATCAATTCACGAGAGTTATGAAGAAATATGGAGTGAATCATAGACTTTCTACCGCGTATCACCCTCAAACAAATGGTCAAACCGAGGTCACAAATCGTGGTTTAAAGAGAATCTTAGAGAGAACGGTGGGAGAGCATAGAGCTTCTTGGTCGGATAAGCTTGATGATGCTTTGTGGGCGTTTAGGACGGCTTTTAAGACACCAATTGGTTGTACTCCTTATAGGCTTGTCTATGGAAAAGCGTGCCACCTCCCATTTGAGTTAGAACATAAGGCATCTTGGGCTCTCAAGTGGGCTAACTTTGATTTAAACCAAGCCGGTTCACATAGGAAAGATCAAATCAATGATGGATGAGTTGAGAGCCAATGCCTATGAGAATTCTTTGCTATACAAGGAAAAGACTAAGAAATTGCATGATGCTAAGCTCAAGAATCGTGAGTTCAAAGTTGGAGAGCCGGTTCTCCTCTTTAACTCAAGATTGAAGCTTTTTGCGGGCAAGCTTAAGTCAAGATGGTCCGGTCCATTCACTATTGCTCAAGTGTTTCCATATGGAACTCTTGAGTTGTCCCAAAACGATGGTCCAAATTTTAAAGTGAATGGTCACCGTGTTAAGCATTACTTTGGGGAGGACATTTCCGTTGAAATGGTCCAAGAGGTCCCCATTTTCCCCATGAATTAATTCATTGAGGGACGAGTCGAGCTAGAGACTCATTAACTCAAGCATCGTATAACTAGGTTAGAGTGTTGTAGGTTAGAAATAAAGGCATAGATTTGGAGATAAGTGTAGGGGAGACCTTCTTTTGTCTTCATGCTTGTTTGTAGGGTTGCTCACTCATCTCATGTTTTGGAGCTTATGGAGGAGGCCCTTGTATCCGGTTCACTTCGTTACTTTAGTGATTTTTCATTGACACCTTGTGCTTAAACATGATTTCACTAATAGTAGTCCTTTCCTTAACTTGGGTTAAGCAAAGTCTATTCATTGTCATAAGTGTAAGGGAAGTTTTTATACTTCCATGCTCTTAAACATTGAGGACAATGTTTAGCTTAAGTGTAGGGGGGTCTTCTATTGAAGTGACCTTACCTAGAACTTGTCATTGTCTTGCATGATAACATAGAAAATTGAATTTTTCAACATTTTTCAAATTTTTGATCTACTTAGGCCAACAAAAATATGCATTCATAATTTTTTGCATCAATCATTTTCATTTGCATAACACATTTGCATTGTATATATTTCTTCTCTTATTTTGCATCAAAAATATATAAAAAGGAAAAGTAAAATAAAACATGGTTTTAACAAATTTAGACTTCTTTGACATATTAGGCCTGCCATGGATATTTTGACTTAACCCGAGTTTGCTTATTTTAGCACTCTCTAGCTAGTATCCTTAACCATGTAGTCCTTCATTGGTCTATTAGGCTAAGCTTCCACCAATTTCATTCTTTGAAATTTTAAATTTGTGGAGAATGGGAAATGATAGAGTTGAAGCAAGTGTAAAAGGGCTAGATAGACTTCATGGCAATTACTTGTGGCTAAACCCTTCTCTTCTCTACCTCTATTTTCTTCGCTTGTATATAATTGTTAATAAATAATCAAGTACGGTTTTAATTGGTTTGTAATCTCTTATGCATTTTTGGCTAATCATTTATGGTTGATATGAGTACGTCTTAAGATTCTAAGTTAGCACGTTTTATGTGTACTAGAATTGTGTCATGCTCCATATTTAGCGGGTGTTTTTCCTTTTCTTCTTTTCAAATTTCTTTGTGAGGAATAAAGAAAAATAAGAGCGGCTTATGAAAAAAAAATGAGTGGCTAGAAAAAAAAAAGAAAAAGAAAAAGAAAAAAAAAATAATAATGCAAGACTCCCAAGAGGGGCAGTGTGGTGTTAATTATAGTGACTATTGAGTTCCAATATTACCTTAACGGGTTGCGGGGATTCAATAGATTGCTCCAATCCAATATTACCTTGACGGGTTGCGGGGTTGAAGATCCAAAATCTCAAAAAGATGCGGATGTAAATTATTGCGTGAGTTTTATTTTTCTTTCCTTAGCGAGTGTGTAGTTACTTATGAAAGCATGACATGAGGATTTTACACATAAGGCGAATGACTTATTACTCTTAATACGGACTTATATTAATTGTGAGCGGTTTTTCAAGTAATGGATGAGAAGATTACTTAGGATTAAAACCGTGCTTCCTTATTTTTGGATTTTACACTTCTTATATTTCACGCTTGAATAATGACAAATTTGCCCACAAGCAATTTGCTCAATTAATAACCGGTTCCACATTTAATTGTCATGAATAAGTTGATGCACTTTTTACTTGTGAATGCAATGATCCCATTTACTAGCTTGGTATGGGGAAAGTGAAACTTGAGGGTGATAAGTGTTCATGGTATCCAAGCCCTAATCCAAGTCATTGAGTTCTTTATGAGTTATTTCCATCAAAACCATTTCAAGAAAAATCAAAAAGATATAGATAGAATTGTATTTTGATTCATTGCATTATTAAAAGTCAAAATCATGCATCATCTAGTTTAGAGTAGTGTAGATGCATCTCATATGGCCAAGGTGGATTAATTATGAGGGAAATGTAAATTTTTAAACCTTGAAATATAATATTGCATGAGGACATGGCAATGCTCAAGTGTAGGGGAATTTGATATGAGCTTAAACTCATATCCTTTTATCAACAAATAACCCTAAAACATGAAGCAAAATACCCTTTTATCTTGTAAAAAGCAGTATTATGTGGTATGTTTGTGTTTGTGTGATCTTATGTAGGTAAAAGGATACAATTTCAAGCAAACAAGGAAAAACCAAGCTCAAATGGATGAAAAAGACAAAAGAGGATCAAAAGTGACAAGACTTTGAAGTTCAAGGACCTATCTTGACAATTTGTGAAAGTTAAAGGACTAAAAGTGCAAATTATGGAAAGTCAAGATTAAAGTCAAATCTGGTCAAACTATCAAGTCAACTCAGTCAAAGGGTCATTTTATACAAGTTTTGGAAGTTGAAGGGCCAAAAATGTCAAAGGAATAAAGATAATAGCTTGAAATGGGAATCTGCCAAGTATAAGGGCTTATTTTGCCAAGTTTGGAAAGTTATGCCATGTTTAATCCAAGTGAAAAGGGAAAGGACCAATCAGAAGCAAGAATACACTTCACACGGATCAAACAATTAATGTCCACTTACAGCCGTCACAATTAATGCAAGATCACAACAGTGCAATCCGCAACACTCTCTCTCTACCAATAAAAAGGCGCCACGTGTCCATCTTCTTTAACAAAAACATTTCCAGGAACGGGATTTTGATAGAAGGCATTTCAAGTAAAGATCAAAACACCAAAATTGCTCAATTTTGGAAGACGAATCCAATGGTGTTATCCAATTAACAAATAATCCATTGAATCAAAAACCCCCAAAATGTGTTCATCACCTTCAAAGAGGATTTGCAGAATTCCTCCACGTGTCAAGCTATGATTGGCCCAAACACGTCACAACTCTAACAGAATCTCCCTTTCTTGCCTATAAATACTTAGCTTGTACCTCATTTCTCATTGTAGCTTAAATTTGCAAAACACATAGTTCTTAAATTTCTCCTTTTCCTTTTTCCCTCCTTTTCACCTAACTACTCAAGAGTCTGACAAACTCTTGAGTCAGTTAGTTAGTTAGAAGCTTGTAACTTCCATTTGTAACTGAATTCTTCAATAAAATTTCAAATTCAAGTTTTCCCGCCAAATTCTGTTCTTCAATTCCTGCTACTTACCTGCTGTTGTGTGATTCCATTGTTGCTTGTTGATGTTTGTTATGATCATACATTGATCATAGCTGACATTGGTGAAGAATTGTTGCTGTTTGATCAGAATTCAAGTTCCTTCCATTGTTCTTGAAGAATTCATGGCAGAATGATGATTTGTAGCTGTTTTGATTGTTGATTTGAGTTGATAGCTAGTGATAGGTGGTGGTATCACTAGGGCAAGAGAGCTCAGCGCTCCTCTTCTTCCCAAAGGAACTCTACATTAGGTTTCAAAGCTCTTGATTTTTGTTCCTCTAAATCAGTTCTTGCATGCTTAATTTCTTAGATAACTTTGATGGCTGCCTGAGTATACTTGATTAGTTGCTGTTTGATTGTGTTTGAGTGTTGTAGTTTAGTTACTTCATACTTGTTCACTTGAGTTCAGTTTTGTAGTTTTTAGCTAAATTTCAGTAACTTTTTAGCTAAACACTTTAATTGAGTTCTAGTTGATATACTTGCTTGATTTCAGTTTCATTAGCTTTCATTTTGTTCACCTTAACTAGTTTGCTATAGCTTTTGTATCAGTCTTAACCATTACTCAACAAGTCTTTGAAAAAGTTTGATTAAAACAGATAAAGGTGTGTTTGGGACTAATCTTCAAGTGATTTTCAAGTGTTAGTAATTGGTGTTAAGTAGTTTGTTTCTAGTCATTAAGTGGTAATAAGAAGTTTTCAGTCATTTGTAAGTCATAAAAATAGTCAAAAAGGCAATTGGTTAACAAAAAGTTTGGGTCATACTTGTTATCAGCTTTTATTTCAAAACTTGCCAATTTCAATTGATTGTTTCTCCTTCATTACTTGATGAAATTTGCTCAAACCAGTTTCTAGTTATAGCTTATAACATAAACTTTTAGACTTTAAGAGGAAATTCTACAGTATTCAGGATTAAGCTAGAAATCAGCTTTTTAGCTCATGACTGAGCAATTGTCATTCTCTGATGTGAAAGGCTTACTGTTTTGCTAGATCTCATAATCCACTTCATAAAACTTGTTGTTTTCTTTCACATTTCCATTTAGAAAGTATTGAATATGAGTTTTTGAGATTTTGAGCTTTTTCCAAAATTTGGTCAACGTTTGGTCAACATAAGCTCATTTTAGCTTATTTCTGATATCTGGCTTATTACTGGATGAAATTTGTTCTAATTTGATTTCCCCTTCTTAAAATCAAGTGCTTAATTAGTTTTGATAATAAAATCAAGTTGTGGATGTTTGGATTAGGCTATAGCTTATTTTGAGCTTATTGATAAGCACTCAATTGCTTATTTTGGATTTTTAGCTTATTTCCTTGAACACACGTAGCTGTAATTGGATTTTAAAAGTTTTGCAAGTGATTTCAGCTTATTTGGTTGAGAAATAAGCTCAAACGAGCTTAATCTTTCTTTATGCCCGTTTTTAGTTAAATCTTTAGTTTTATTGCATTTTAGTCCCTAGAATTTTAATCAGTTTCAATACTTGGCTAATCTTGCTAGATTTTAGGGTTTGCTTAAAGTTAGTCCCTGGACTTTGTTAGTTTGTTAAATTTCAGTTTAAAAGTTTGTTAGTTTGTTAAAAGTTGGTTAATTAGTTAAAGTTTTTACAAGTTTAGTCCTTTTAGTTAACTGTTTTGCATTTATAGTCCTTATAACTTTTAGGATTTACATTTCAAGCATTTTCATTTCATATAAATTACATTTTCAGTCCTTATAGTTTTACATTTTGCATTTTAATATTTTACTTGAATAAAATTTGGAATTTGCAATTTGTTTTACGTATAAGTAGGTTTATATTTTTCAATTTTTAGATAGTTTTGTTTGAATTAGCAATAGATTACCAAGCAAGTTTGAACAACCAAAAACAATTATAAATTTGATATTGATTGGACTTTCTATTAGTTAAGAACTGAGAAAACGAACTTGCATTATACACATTTCATGTCTTCACACCGTTTGAGCATACTTTCTAAATTGGCAAGGCAAGTAGAGAAAGAATCACCATAGACCGAGAAATCATCTATAAAGACTTCCATAGTTTCTTCAACCATGTCATGGAATATAGCCATCATACACCTTTGAAAAGTCCCAAGAGCATTGCATAAGCCGAAAGGCATTCCTTTGTAAGCAAATGTTCCATAAGGACAAGTGAATGTGGTTTTCTCTTGGTCTTTAGGATCGATGGGAATTTGAAAATACCCAGAGAACCCGTCTAAGAAGCAATAGTAGTCATTACCCGCTAGACGCTCGAGCATTTGATCCATGAAAGGAAGAGGAAAATGATCCTTACGAGTGGCATCATTGAGCTTGCGATAGTCGATGCAAACTCGCCAACCCGTGACAAGTCGAGTAGGAATTAACTCGTTGTTTTCATTGGGAACAACGGTTATTCCGCCTTTCATAGGCACACAATGGAGGGGACTAACCCATGGCGAATCCGAAATAGGGTAAATCATTCCGGCATCTAGAAGTTTGATAACTTCTTTCTTGATGATGTCATGAATTTTTGGATTAACCCTTCTTTGGCTTTGGATTTAGGGTTTAAAGTCATCTTCCATGAGAGTTTTATGAGTACAAAAGTTAGGATCAATTCCGTGAATGTCAGAAATTTTCCAAGCAATTGCTTTCTTATGATTTTTGAGCACATCGATAAGTCGAGATTTTTCATCCTCTTGTAAGTCCTTTGCAATGATGACGGGTAACTTCTTATTGTCTTCAAGGAAAACGTATTCGAGATGAGACGGTAAATCCTTAAGTTCTAAATCCGTAGGATTGTCAATTGAAGGCGTAGTCAAATTCGGATCATCAGTAGCAAATTCCTTAGGTGATGGTGGAGAAATATGTTCCTCATTGAGAAGTTTCTCAATGGTACGAATGTCTTCATCGCAATCGGAGGGAGAATCGTCATATTTTAAGCCCACATCCCCTAAAGTTGCTTCAAATTCTTTCAAAAGGAAGTCACTTTCTCTAAATGGAGTCAATGATGGAGCAATAGAGGCAACGGTCTCAACAATGGGTAGAGAAGAAAAACCACTTTTACAAGCGTCTTTGAAATGTTCTTCACAAGCCTCATCAAGTACGTCAATGAAATTAACGCTCTCGTGTTCAGAAGGTTGCTTAGAAAGTTTACCCATGTTGAAGACACAAACTCTAATGATTAATTCGCCCGCGGCTACATAAATAAGAGGGCGACCGGTCCTCAAGAATGGACGCCCAACGATTAATGGAACACGGGGATCCATTTCGTAGTCAACGACAACAAAATCCGCCGGAAAGGTGAATTTGTCGACACCGACGAAGACATCCTCGGCTATTCCCACTGGATAAGCAACCCTACGGTTAACTAATTCCAATGTCATTCGTATGGGGACTAGCTCGGGTAGAGATAATTGTTTCCAAACACTTAACGGCATTAAGTTGATACTAGCACCTAGATCGGCTAGGGCCATACAATTCTCTACCCCGGGAAAGTTGCAAGGAATGAGAAAGCGACCCGGATCACCAAGTTTGGTTGGTAATTTCCTTAAGAGAACAGTAGAGAAATTCTCATTAAGTTGGTTCTGAGCAATATCAAGAAGCTTTTCCTTATCACTTAGAAGAACCTTAAACATTTTAGCATATTTCGGCATGTGTGCGAGAGCCTCGGCAAAGGAGATGTTGAAATTCAATTGTTTAAACATTTTAAGAAAGTTCGAAACTTGAATATCATCCTTGTTCTTCAACTTATCTTTCTTCAACCTTGAGGGATAAGGTATGTCGGGTTGAGAGGAAGGCTTTGGAATGGAATCCTCACTCACATCCTTGGGTGGTGGAGGGGTAGAAGTAGAAGGTGGAGGAATTGGTGAAGGGGGCTCGTTTTCCTTTGTCACAATCACCGGTGTAGGTGTAGGAATCTCGGGTTCCTTTAAACCTTTTCCACTTCGGGTTCCGTTAATCTTTACGAAAAGAACCGGCAGCGGCGCCATTTAATAAAATGACTTTTTTGTGTTTTGCATATGTGTACTCAATCATTCTCGGTATCTAATCGAATTGATCACTGTTATGGTGGGATTATTAGTGTTGGTCACTAAAAAGGGGAGCTTGATTATCTAAGTCTACAAATAACATAAACGTAAAAGCTATTAAAAATAAAGATGAATATCTAACCTTGATTGATTTTCCAGAATGAATGTTGCACAGTAGAACTTGGTAAAAATAACGAAAGGTACTTATCTAATTTGAAATAAAAGTGAAAATGTAAATATCGTTGCGTAAAAATTTAAACTTTAAGAGTTAAACTAAAAACTAAGATTTAAAAATAAATGACGAAAAATTTAAAACTTTAAAAGTAAATTTGAAACGTAAAACTTTGTAAAAATGTAACTTTAATAAAAATAATTTGAAAATTAAACTAAGTGAAATTGTTTGAAAATTAAACTAGGTAAAAATTGGCGGGAAAATTAAGTTTGAAAATAAGTCGGGAAACCAAAAACTGAACATAAGTCGGAATCTAAATCTGGATCTAATTCGGAATCCTTGTTCTTCACTTAATTCGGAATCGGCCAATCCAATACCTAATTCAGAAAACTCATCACACTCCTTATCCAGAATATAACCTTCTTCTTCTAGTTCGGAATTCGTGTACCATATGCAATTCGGAATGACAATCCGACACTCAGTTCGGAATGCAACTCCCTGACTTAGTTCGGAATCCCTGGATTTTCAATCTAATTCGGAAAGCGTAGTCACGAACCCAATTCGGAATATAATATCAGAGCTAATTCGGAATAACATCCAGCAACTAGTTCGGAATCCGTTCCAAACACAAGTCGAAATAACCACTTTTCGAACTAATTCGGAATACACCCTTGTCCAATACCTAATCCGGAATCATGATGTTGCAAGTAGTTCGGGATCCACGTCCTTGACTTAATTCGGATAACAGTTCCACACACAATTCTGGATACTGTAGTTTGCACTTAAGTCGGGTTATTGGGGTTTTGTTTTTGGAGGGAAATGAAGTTAGCTTCTAACTCAGGAAACAAGGATTTGGCACACAGTTCGGAATATTAGGGTTTAAACAATCCGACTTAACACAAATAAGCAAAATCACAATAAGCACTTACTAAAACTTTTACCAAATCAACTTTTAGAAAAAACTAATAAGACACAATTTAAAAACTTTTAAAAACACTAAATAAGCAAAAATTTAAATTCAACTTTTTATAAAAATATTAAACTACCAAAATCAACTTATTTTAAAAAACTAATGAACATAAAAATTAAGCAATAAGCACCTTAATTTAAAAACTTAAAACACACCAACTCAAAAGCACAATCCAATAAGCAAACCAATCACACACTTAAAAAGATGAAATCAACTACATGATTAATTAGGCAAAACAATGGATTATGATTAAGAAAGGTAGAATGAGAATTTATTAAAAAGCTTGATTATATTAAAGATTAAGATCAAAGATTACAAGATGAAGGTTTGATAAGCTTGAAAGAAAACTAGAGAGAAGAAAAATAAAAACATACTTAATTACCTACTAAAATTAAAATACTAAAAATTAACTCTCCCTTAATGACTATTTTCTAAACTATATATAGGGGAAGAGGAGGGTCTTGTGTCTTCTCTCTTTCTTCTTGTCTTCTCGACTTTTAATTAACTCGTCTTTATCGACATTGTCTCGGGATTAGTCGAATGATAACTTGAACTCGTCTTCTAATTTTCTTCTTTCAGAAGACTTGGTTCTTCGACTTTGTTAAACTTCCGTCTTTAGAATTTTTCTTCGATAAATCTTCAGAATAGGCCTTTGACTTCCGTTCTTCTGGCACTTTTGACCCTTTTGACTTCGTCTTTTATCTTTTTCTTCGATAAAAGCCCGTGAAAGCCCGTGTTTTCTTCCTTTTTCACATTTTTGTCCTAAAACACAATAAAAACACAAACCACGCATATTTCTGACTTTTATGACATAAAATACACGTTTTGGTCTTTGGAAATAATGTTAAAAGGATAAGTGTTTTCACACTTATTAATTACCCAAGATAGAAAGTCATTAGGCTTAATGATGTAAAAACCCTTATATTAAGAAATCTACATGGAATCATCACCTAGTTCTTTAAGGACAAGTCTACAAATACTCATTGGACTTCATTAATATTATAACATTATATTAAGACAATTTACAAGTACCCTAATTCACAAGGTACAAGATTTCAATGCATGACTTGTAAATTAGGTCAAAATAGGTATTTTTACTCTTTAGACATGTTTACCTAAACTAAACCCTTAAAACAAGTGTGATAACTCTTTTGACACTTAAGACACAATGCCTAGGACCTAAATTAAGTTTACATCAGTAGCTAAGAGGAGGATAATCATATTTACTAAGATTAAACCCTAGATCATTAGAAAACCCTAATCTAATAATGTATACTTCCCATTTTCACATCAAACATTTATTAAACTTCAAACCAAGGGCCCAAATCTCTTAAATATAATGTATAAACCCTAATTAAGCCTTAATTATTCACTAATCACTTTACTAAGCCCCTAATCACCAAAAACACAAAACTAAAGCTACAAGCCCTAATTTTTGAATCTGGTTTTGTATTTTCCCTCCAAAACACATTTTCAAACCATTTCCCTCCATTCCAAGTTTGAAAACCTGATATTTATGAATCCTAAGATATTTTAGGAGTGTAACAAGTAGGTGTATCACCTCCTTGCTTACTACACATCACCATTCTTATCATATGTATGCCATGACCCATTTTGAACCACAAGGAAAGATTAGGACTAAGATAGGACCTATAAACTTGTGTAGATCTTCACTAGCATTCATTACTCATCCATCTATCCTTGTTACACGTTTAGATGCTTAACTTGGAGACTAAGGGTGAAAATAAGTATAAATAGGGGTGTGTGGTCTTCATTTGAACTTGCACCCTGTTTTCTTTGTATCTCCTACCCATTATCCATTTCCACCTCTATATACATCTTAGGACATCCCACAAGACCAAAAACTAGGTCTAGAAGCTAGCCATTGAAGCTCTTGAAGCTTTGGTAGCAAGTTGTGTTCAAAAGAAGCCATAAGGAGCCATTTTGGAGCTACCTATGTAAATCTATGTTAAACAATGCTTTGATCTTGTAATAATGTTTATTTAGACTTTTTATAATTCCAAAATTATGTTTGAAAGATAATCTAAAGAAACTAAGTCATTTCATCATTTTAAATGAAAGTTATAAGTTAAAAATGTCTTAAAAACCTAATTTTGTATTTTACATAAAAGAATGAGCAAAAACCCATTTCAAAAGCTATAATTCTGGTGTTGTTATTATGATTATAAATGTGTTCATAAACTTTTCTTTCAAATCCTAGATCATTTGGATCATTTTTGAGCTTGTTATGTGATTTTTACAAGTTCAGGGACTAAAAGTGTCAATTTTGAAACTATAAATAATTTTGGGCCAAAAGTGTCATTTTATGAAACTAAAATCTATAAGAATAATGTATTAAAGTTTGAGACCTTGAGGTTAAATATTGAAGGTTGAAATTGCAATTTATGAAACTATATACTTAAAGGGTAAAAAGTGTAAATACACCAAACTATAACAACAATGGGCTATTTTTGCCAATATTTAAAATCAAAATGTAATAAAATATATTGTGTTATGTTAGTAGGGAACTTTGTACAAAGATGTTCCATCTCGATATTACGTTCTGACTTAGTGGTTGGGTTTACGATTTAAAGTGCCCTCGCTTCTCAAACGTTTATAGAATGGCTTCTGAGTATGATGGCCTAAACAATGATACTATTACTCCGAAGTAATTCAATCAAAGAATATTATATAAAGAGATTGAACTCAGGGACTAACACTTGATATATATGCATATTGTGTGTCATTCCAGATTCCGTGAGATGGTTGTGCTTGGATAATCAAAAGACTCTATTGGTTAAGGTGAGTTTATAGCCTCACTTTTAAAAAGCTTATAAACAATTTGAAAACCCGTGAGGGGGATATATTCAAAACTGGAATACAAGTGTTTTTGTATGCTGCCTATATGATTATTAACACTATGTTTACTTGTTGCCATCAAAAGTCCCTTTTTAATCGTGAACCGCTAATCATTTAATGAGCGCTAATATCGTAAATAGTACTATTGGAGACTGACATCTCCTATCTGGGAAAGTCGCACTTGATAGCAGCTAATGGTCCATTCCTTGGATAAACAGATATGCTTTATTTTGCTAAAATTCAGGATAGTCAGGCAATCTTCCTGGTTAAGGGCAATTTGTTGTATTTTTCAGATAATGTCTAGTCGCGGGTCATGAGCTAGTGCAATAAGAATCGATGAATTTAAAAACTGGGTGTATAACACTGTAGGCCGAGAGTCATACTTGTATTCAAATCATGTTTAAAACCTATAAATTCACTCAACCTTTGTGTTGACTATAAGCATATATCTCAGGTGAATGAAGACTGGCGTGCTACGAAGGGTGGTGTCTTGAATAAGTTATCATTCTATCAATAAAACTAGATCTTTGGGAAACCTGTGTTTGTACTGTGTATGTACAGTTGTTTATTAACTCTGATTTAAATAAATTAATGGTAACATTTGTTTTATAAAAATGTTATTTTGGCATTTTCTATTATTGTGACTATGGTACTATGAAGTAATACCCCAGATTAGCTTCCGTTGCTATATTGTAAAAATAGGAGTGTTACACTAGTTATCTGAGCAAGATATACATCATTGCCCTCTTCCATAAACAATCACCGCACCATACGTAATTAACCAATTCATACCAAGAATCACATCAAAAGACCCTAGTTCTATAGGCATCAAATCAATATCAAACACCTAATTCCCTAATCTCAAGGAACACCCTTTTAGTATAGAACTAGTGCTAACAACCTTTCCATCGGTTAACTCTGCGTTATAACTAGTTTTCAATCTTACTGGTTCTCTATCCATAAGGAAACTGAATCTAACATCTACGAAACTCCTATCGGATCCAAATTCAAACAACACACTAGCGTAACGAGTATCAAGTAAAAACATACCAGTCACTACATTCGGACCTTGAGGCTTGTCAGCATCACCCACAACATAAGTTGGAGCAGCAACAACATCAGTTGTAGCATTTCTTTCCTGTCGATTCTCAATCCTTGGAAAATTTACCTGCTTGTTTCCTCTTTTACCACAACTAAAACATATCATAACTTTAGTGGCATTAACTCCAGTAACCACATTCCTTGTCCTACACCCAACAACTCGATGACCAGCCATCCCACATTTGCGACAAGCAGGAAGACAATTACCCACATGGTACAAACTGCAGAGCCTACACTTAGGATTTATCTTGTTACCTCGGGGCACAGTGGCATCACGAACACCATTATTCCTTTTCTTAAACTGCTGATTTCGGTTCTGTCCTTTGTTATTATTGTTACGATAACCACCACAATTCTGACCTTGACTGGACTAAGCAAGCCATTTCCTTTTGTTACCCTCAGCAATGTTGTCCTTCTTGTCTTGCACCTTATTCGCTTCTAAACAACCACCGACCTCAAAAGTATTCTCAATCTTATCCATCCATCTACAAAACTACAAAGCACCACCATTACCATGAGATTGGGTAAGCCCACACCTCATGAAACCAACATACGAACATCCCCTTCGAGCTTGCGGAACAATAGCATCATTTCCAACTGAACCACCACCACCAGTCCCTACACCCCGACCTCTCGCAGCACGGTCAGCTTCAAGTGCCCTAGCAATCGCTTCCTCAATCATAGTGTTCACCCTAGCAGTTGTTAGCTTTGGAGGCATGTTTCAAGAAACTTAGTGACGTGGAGATCCACAAATGACAAAAAATGCCTCCCTCACTCCTTTCTCTGTCATCACATATGAAAGAAACATGGTAAGTATACACATCAAGATAAAAAGAAGGATTTCTTTATTAGTTATATCATGGATACTACATGCACAAACAACACAACTACAAAGATTCATCAACCAAACCACAAAAGAGCTAATAAAGACACATCATAGATCATGAAAGGTAAATATAGATTTCATTGAGGACTCAACAAAATTATGACAAGATATGTCAGTACAATCATCTACCGAATAAAACTCAAAAGATGTTAAGTTTCATCAGAATACTACAGCACAAATTCTAAATAAGTTCGATTACAATAAGAAAAATAAAGATGAAATACAAACAAACTAATCACGTGATGACCCACGTTGCTTCTTGGGCAACAGATCATCGTCCTTCTTAACCTTGCTGTCAACTTCGTCATTCTCATCCACCTTCCCTTTGCACCTCAAAGGCGAATCATAACATGATGGCAGCTCACTCCCATGAATGAAGTACTCACCCCTACACGGCAGATTGATCATAAAATGAGTCTCATCATGACTGTGATCATCTCTAAACTTTAAACCTTGACTCAGAAATGGTCTCACATGAGACTCCCAAACGCGTATCCTTTCCAACCTAGCTCTTTCCTCCTTAAATCTCTCAAATTCAGCCCCAAAATTATTAACTTCCCCTTCACTCCCATTTTCCACAGCCTCATTCCTTTCTCCATCCTCGTCTATCCACCCATTGTGACCTTGCGGGTCTGGAGCATTTGGTCCACCATCAGCTCCTACAGCATACTCATCTCTATTACCATATGGTGGTACTTCGGCCATTTTCTGCAAACACAGAAAAATTCGAAGGTATATAAGGTCATTATTCGAAATTATAAATGCATGCTCATGCAATGCAATGTAGTATGTATGCCAATATATGCAATAATATGATGATTATACAATGCTTGCAAAAGAAAATTACGATGACAAGTACTCGGCGTACTTTCAACAATATCAATACATTATCATATTATTTACTAATAAATACTCGGGAATTCATTTCAGTTTTGAGGGATACATCTGAAATACAAAATAATAACTAGGTTTTCACTTAGTTATGAAAGAGTTATCGTCCGATCTTTTCGAATTGATTACTAGTAATTAGTGCGACTCACTAGTTCTTGGTGGAAAATTAAATGGTTTGGCTATCTATTTTAAACTATAAGACAATATAAAAAATGTCGTTGAGTAAAATAAAAGCTTTAAGAATTAAACTAAAAATTACTAGAAAAACACTTGGTAAAAACAAAGATTTCGGGAAGCGTGCAATTTTTGCCAATTGAAACGTAATGAATTTAAAATTTGAAAACTTTGTAAAAACAAGAAATTAAACCCATCGGAATAATCCTAATCGGAATCCCATCGGAATGCTTTTCGGAACAAGATCGGAATGTGGCTTGTCGAAATGTGATCGAAATATGAACCAGTCGGAATACATAAAATGAAGTCCTATCGAATGTATAAAGAGGAAACAATAGGAATAATAGATATCAAAACCAATCGGAATATCCAATAACTTCCTCAGTCGGAATGCAAATCGGAATAGCAATCGGAATCATAAAACCCTTTTCCGATACCTTGTGATCGGAATAATAGTGAGCTGATCGGAATAACAAGCCCTAATCGGAATGTCCAGTCAGAAAGGGGTTTACCCTTTTCCGATGACTTGCACTTTGAAATAAGCCATGTTTTTAAGCTACTTTTAACAAGCTCAAACCAAGACTTAACCAATTAATAATAAGCCAAACTAATAAGCATAAAATAAGAGCTTTTTAAACTTTAAATAAGCAAAACTTTTAAATCAAACAATAAAAAGATGAAACTTTTTAAGAAAAATGAAAAGTAAATAAGCTAAACACAAACTAAGCCAATAAGCATGAAAAGCTCAAAACTTAATCCGTATTAAAACTTGGAGATGAATAAAAAGATAAACTTTTTATTCACATAAGCATCAAGATGAAACAAAATCAAAGATTATCACTAATCAAGATCAAAATAAAGAAAGGTAGAAGAAGATTAAAGATCAAAACTTAACTTGAACTTGTAGATTAAAGATTCAAAAATACAATATTGAATTAAAGCTTAAACATGATAGAAAGAAAAGATGAAGTTTTAGTGAGAGAAAGTTAAACACTTTCTCTCTCTAAAGATAAAACTAAAGAAAGAAAAATAAACTAGCTAACACCCTCCTAATGTGTCATTAGGAGGATATTTATAGGAGATGGGGAGGTGCATGTGTTGCCTCCTCTTTCTTTCTTCTCGTCTCGACTCGATTTAAATCCTTTGTCTTTCTCGACGTCGTCTCGGGATTTGTCGATATTAATTGAACTTGTCTTATAATTTTCTTCTTCTATTAGACTTGAGTTCTTCGACTTCATTAAACTTCCGTCTTTAGACTTTTTCTTCGATAAATCTTCAGAATAGGCCTTGGACTTCCGTTCTTTTTACATTCTTGATCTTTTGACTTCGTCTTTTCTCGTTTTCTTCGGTAAAAGCCCGTGATAGCCCGTGTTTTCTTCCTTTTTCACATTTTTATCCTGAAACATAATAAAAACACAAACCAGGCATAATTCCGACTTTTACGACATAAAATACACGTTTTGGTCTTGTTAATATTGGAAATAAGTGGTAAAAGGATAAGTGTTTTCACACTTATTAAATAGTTTATTTAGGCCGAAAATAAAGTGGGACGATTTAATCAATAGTTAGCTAAAGGACAAAATCTTTTAAAACTGCTTCTCGGGACCTCTTAAAGTTCATATCTTGGCATAACTCGTTTCACGATTTGAGACCTTTCTCGGACCGATATTTGGCAGCGACTTCATACTTCGAATCTTTGAGAGACGTTCTTGAAACTATGGTCTTCTCTTAATAATAATAATTTCTTTACTTGAAGTTTTTTAGAGATTCTTCATACTTGGACCACGACTTTTTCATTTTTTTCCAATCTTTATTTGAGATTTTGATGTACAACGATCCGCCTCCTTTTAGGACTTGGATCTATTTATCCTCATACCTTGTTAGGGCCTTTTTGGATAGACTTCTCCATGATCTTTTAGGGAGTATTTGCTTTTCGTCGTGTGTCTTGATCCTTCATATTGATTTTCGATAAATGATTCTTCACATCACTTTTGGTTCTTTAGCAACAAAATGTAGCCCTCATGCCTTGTTAGTGCCTTTTCGGACTCGCCAATCTTCGCATCCCGCTTCAATAATTATGCCTTGGCTATGAACTCTAATTAATACCGAGCAACTTTTAAACGATCTTGCGCTAGAAGCTAAGTAACTTTTCAAATCGTACAACCTTATTTATTGCAAATATATTTATTAGCAAGCGATGGGAGAATAAGCTTATAATCAACTCACATAAATTCATGAAAGAATACCAAACTTATAATTGACTCTATCATCTCTCGTTTTCCACAATTTAAAATCTCAAGGAATGAGACTCGTGGATGCTTAGCCAATTAAATCAAAGTTCTGGGTTTTCAAGTCATCTATAGGATCTTACAAATTCTTAGACTCTTTCAAGTTTAAAATTCTCATTTTAAAGTTCCCTTGATAAACGACTTTCTAGGATCAATTATAGGAACTTGCGAAAAGTTCTTGTTCTTAACCCGTAAGAGTTAAGACTTTCGCGTTTTAAAGTTCCCTATATAAAAGCATAGCAAAACTTGACTTAAACACGTTAAGGATAATAGCTAGAGTAAACTTAGATAAGTAAACTCGGGTTGAGTCAAAATATTCACGACTTTGAAAAATTTAAAACCACTTTATTAAAATTTATTCTAGCAAAGAAAGTAAATAACGATATCAAAGGACAAACTACTATACTACTAGGCCAAAACAGATTAAAAATTTTGAAAAATGTCGAAAAATCAAATTTTGTGGTTAAAATTAGGACAAATTCATGGAAAAGCCCACTTACTTCGATAGAAGTCCCCCTACACTTGATATAAACATTATCCTAAATGTTTAAGCATGTGGGAGTAAACTCCCCTACACTTAGGACATTGTGCACTTTGTTTAAATCTTGCTAAGGAAGAGACAACTATAGTGATTTCAATGTGAACATTAATATATGAAATATTAAATCACGATAGTTTAGGATAGAACCGGGAAGACGGGTACACGGGATCACGGTTCGTCAAAAGTCATCGAGAATGGATCTTTGAAGCTTTAACCCCTGCACATCAAAGGAAACAAGACAAGAAACACATATGGGGCTCCCCCTACACTTATTATGAAAACGGTAAAGGATAGATCAACGGGTTACCTCCCGAGAAGCGCTTGTTTTTGTTAACCGAGTCACGAGCCTGACTCGACCCAGAACTAATTCAAGGGAAACGTGGTGAGGGATGGAATCATCTTATGAGAGATGTCCTAACCAAAGTACAGCTTCACGCGCTAGCCATTCACTTTAAAATTGGGGCCATTTGGCTGAGAAAGCTCAAGGGTGCCATAGGGGAAGACTTTGGCGATGGTGAATGGACCAGACCAACGGCTCTTCAGCTTGCCCGAGAAGATCTTCAACCAAGAGTTAAAGAGTAAAACTTGATCACCAACGTGGAACTCTCGGTTCTTAATCCTAGCATCATGGATGATCATGGTCTTCTCCTTGTAGATCAATGAGTTCTCATATGATTCATTCCTTTGTTCATTTAGCTCATTGAGTTGAATCTTCTGAAGATCGCCGGCTTTGTTGATGTCAAAATTGGCCCACTTCAAGGCCCAATATGCCTTATGTTCCAGCTCGATAGGGAGGTGGCATGCCTTCCCGTACACAAGACGATAAGGTGTACAACCAATCGGGGTCTTATATGCGGTACGGAAAGCCCACAAAGCATCGTCTAACTTATCGGCCCACGAGGCACGATGCTCTCCCACAGAATGCTCAAGAATTCGCTTCAATCCACGGTTAGATATCTCGGCTTGAACATTTGTTTGAGGATGATAAGCGGTGGAAAGACGGTGATTGACACCGTACTTACCCATGACTCGAGCAAATTGATCATTGCAAAAATGAGTCCCGCGGTCACTGATTATAGCACGAGGAACACCGAATCGAGCAAAAAGTTGCTTCAGAAAGGTCACAACCACCCTCGCATCGTTCGCAGGGAGAGCCTTTGCTTCAACCCATTTAGATATATAGTCAACGGCTACGAGGATGTACTTGTTCCCTTTAGATGATGGAAATGGCACCATAAAGTCGATGCCCCATACATCAAAGATTTCACATTCTTGTATGAAATTTTGAGGCATCTCATCTTTATGTGTGATCTTGCCTTGGCGTTGGCAAGCATCACAATGTTTAACCATCTCGTGAGCGTCACGATAAATGGTGGGCCAATAGAATTCCGAGTCAAACACTTTCTTCACGGTGTAGTTGGGACCAAAGTGACCAGCGGTGGGTCCTTTATGGCAAGCTTCAAGGATTAGTAAAGCTGTCGGCCCATCAACACATCGACGAATGACAAGATCCGCACATTGTTTGAAAAGGTAAGGGTCGTCCCAAAAATAGTGTTCAATGTCTTTAAAGAACTTTTTCTTTTGTTGGGATGTTAACCCTTCCTTGAGAATTCCACCCGCTAAGTAGTTTGCAATGTCCGCAAACCATGGGGTGTCATCAAGATTGGAATTGATAGACATTAAGGCCTCAAGTGGAAAATAGTCATTGATCTCTTGAGTCGGATGATCCCCTTGATAAGGATCCTCAAGTCTACTTAGATGATCCGCGGCTAGGTTTTTGGCTCCCTTCTTGTCACGAATTTCAATTTTAAATTCTTGAAGGAGCAAAACCCAATGAAGAAGTCTTGGCTTAGAATCTTGCTTAGTCAACAAGTACTTCAACGCGGAATGGTCGGTATAGACAATGGTGGTGAAAAGAACAAGATAGGGGCGGAACTTCTCAAAAGCATATAATACAGCTAAAAGCTCTTTTTCGGTAGTGGTATAATGCAATTGAGCCCCCTTCATTGTCTTGCTAGCGTAATAGATTGGTTGGAAGTGTTTGTTCACTCTTTGTCCCAAAACCGCTCCAATGGCAAAGTCACTAGCATCGCACATCAATTCAAAAGGTACCTCCCAATTAGGGGTAACCAAGACTGGTGCCTTAGTTAGCTTGTCCTTAAGAAGATTGAAAGATTCAAGACACTCTTTAGAAAATATAAAAGGAGTATCTTTTTCCAAGAGGTGGGTCATCGGGCGAGCGATTTTAGAAAAATCTTGAATGAATCGACGATAGAAGCCCGCATGACCAAGGAAACTTCTCACACCCTTCACGGTTGAAGGTGGAGGAAATTTAGCAATAACATCGACTTTAGCACGGTCCACTTCAAGACCGGCCTTTGAGATTTTATGTCCAAGCATAATGCCTTCTTTTACCATGAAATGGCATTTTTCCCAATTTAGAACAAGGCGAGTGTCTTCACACCGCTTAAGCATGCGTTCTAAATTAGCAAGGCAAGTAGAGAAGGAGTCACAATAGACCGAGAAATCATCCATGAAGACTTCCATGGTTTCTTCAACCATGTCATGGAAGATATCCATCATACACCATTGGAAAGTCCTAGGAGCATTGCATAAGCCGAAAGGCATTTGTTTGTAAAAAAATGTTCCATAAGGACAAGTGAATGTGGTTTTCTCTTGGTCTTTAGGATCGATGGGAATTTGAAAATACCTGGAGAAACCGTCTAAGAAGCAATAATAATCATTACCCGCTAAACGCTCGAGCATTTGATCCATGAAAGGAAGAGGAAAATGATCCTTTCTCGTAGCATCATTGAATTTGTGATAGTCTATACAAACTCTCCACCCTGTAACGAGACAAGTAGGAATCAACTCGTTGTTTTCATTAGGCACAACGGTGATTCCGCCTTTCTTAGGCACAAAATGGACCGGACTAACCCATGGTGAATCCGAGATAGGGTAGATCATTCTCGCATCAAGAAGTTTGATAACCTCTTTTTTGATAACATCATGGATCTTGGGATTCACCCTTCTTTGGCTTTGAATAGTGGGTTTAAAGTCGTCCTCCATGAGAATTTTATGCGTGCAAAAGTGAGGATCAATTCCACGAATATCGGAGATTTTCCAAGCAATCGCTTTCTTATGATTCTTCAGCACGACGATAAGTCGAGATTTTTCTTCTTCTTTCAAGTCCTTAGCGATGATGACGGGTAACTTCTTATTGTCTTCAAGGAAAACGTACTCGAGATGAGACGGAAGATCCTTAGGCTCTAAATCCGGAGGATTTTCGATGGAAGGCGTAGTTAAATTCGGATCATCAATAGAGATTTCCTTAGGAGATGGTGGAGAAATATGGTCCTCATTGAGAAGTTTCTCAATGGTACGAATGTCTTCATCCCATTTGGAGGGAGAATCGTCATATTGTAAGTCCACGTCTCCCAAAGTTGCTTCGAATTCTTTCAAAAGGAAATTACTTTCTCCAAATGGAGTTAGTGAGGGAGCAATAGAGGCAACGGTCTCAACAATGGGTAGAGAAGAAGAACCACTTTTACAAGCGTCTTTGAAATGTTCTTCACAAGCCTCATCAAGAACGTCAATGAAATTAACGCTCGCATTTTCAGAAGGTTGCTTAGAAAGTTTACCCATGTTGAAGACGATTTTATCGTCACCAACTCTCATGATTAATTCGCCCGCGGCTACATCAATGAGAGTGCGACTGGTCCTCAAGAATGGACGTCCAACGATTAATGGAACACGGGGGTCCATCTCGTAGTCAACGACAACAAAATCCGCCGGAAAGGTGACTTTGTCGACACCGACAAAGACATCTTCGGCTATCCCCACCGGATAAGCAACCGTACGGTTAGCTAATTCCAATGTCATTCGTGTGGGGACTAGCTCGGGTAGAGATAATTGTTTCCAAACACTTAATGGCATTAAGTTTATACTACCACCTAGATCGGCTAGGGCCATACAATTCTCTACCCCGGGGAAGTTGCAAGGAATGAGAAAATGACCCGGATCACCAAGTTTGGTTGGTAATTTCCTTAAGATCACTGCGGAGCAATTCTCATTAAGTTGGGTCTGAGCGATATCAAGAAGATTTTCTTTGTCACTGAGAAGATCTTTAAACATTTTAGCATACTTCGGCATGTGAGTGAGAGCCTCGGTAAAGGAGATGTTGAAATTCAGTTGTTTAAACATTTTAAGAAAGTTAAAAACCTGAATATCATCCTTGTTCTTCAACTTCTCTTTCCTCAACCTTGAGGGATAAGGTATATTGGGTTGAGATGAAGGCTTTGGAATGGAATTCTCACTCACATCATTGGGTGGTGGAGGGGTGGAAGTAGAAGGTGGAGGAATTGGGGAAATAGAAGGTGGAGGAATTGGAGAAGGGGACTCGTTTTCCTTTGTCACAATCACCGGTGTAGGTGTAGGAAGCTCGGGTTCCTTTAAACCTTTTCCACTTCGAGTGGTGATTACTTTCATCTCCCCTCTCGGATTAGCAACGGTGTTACTCGGAAGAGAACCCGAACCAGTGGCTTGATTACTTTGGATAAAACTAGCCATCATATCCCTTAAGTCATTCGTTTGACTGCTCAAAGAGTTTCGTATATCGGCTCGAAGATCATTCCCTTGTTTCACCATATCTCCTTTCAAGTTGGCTATTTGCCGCTAAAGATTCTGCACTATCGCATCATTAGTCCTCATGTAAGTGTCAACCTCTTGATGAAATGCGGTGGGTTGGGTGGGAGGAAGAGCATGGTAGGCAGGTGGTTGATAAGCGGGTGGTTGGTGAACTTGATTGTTTGCTTGAGGTGGATATGGGTTTCTTTGGGTTTGATATTGATTTGGAGCTCGAGGTTGATTTTGATTGTTGTGATTGAGGTTGTTTGGTTTTTGAAGTGGAAAACCTAGTGGTGAAAGAAAGTTGTTTGAACGATAACTTAGCAAATTGCGGTCACCTTGAGGACGTGCTTGATAGCCTCCCGTGGAATAGTTACCGTTGGTTGCATACACATTTTCCGGATTGTCATGAGTCGAAGGAAAATCGGTGTATGAGTGAGATCCCCCGCATATTTCACATGATTGACTCAAAGCATTATCTTGGGCATTGATTTTTTTGGCATTGTTTGCGGTTTGTACAGCAAGCGATTCCACAAGCGAAGTAAGCTTATCAATTCTCTTGTCGGCGTCACTAGTACTAGCACTAGCCACATTAGTTCGAACACTCTTGGTTTGCACTCTAGACTTATTCTCAATTATATCCCATGCGGCATTAGAAGACTTAACCAAAATGTTACCCCCCGAGGCACTATTTAGTGAATCTTGGTCATTCATGCTTAAACCATTGTAAAAAGTATTAATTTGATGTACTTTTGTGAAACCATGTTGTGGACACTTTCTTAAAAGTTCCTTAAAGCGGTCCCAAGATTCACTAAATGTCTCACCGTACTTTTGTTCAAAGGTAATGATTTCATTCCGCAAAGCGGTAGTACGTGAGGGTGGGAAAAAGTAGTTGAAGAATTTAGTCTCTAAATCCGTCCACGTAAGAATACTTTGTGGCGGTTCCTTATCAAGCCAATGTCGGGCTTGTCCCTCTAAGGAGAAATGAAGAAGTTGTAAGCGAATTACCTCTTGTGAAACCCCATTATAGTTGACCGTATTAGTGAGTTGAAGAAACCTTTTTATATGGTCATGAGGATCATCAAGTGTACGTCCCAAGAAAGGTTTAGCGGAGACCATTTGAATGAAGCCGGATTTGAGCTCAAAGTTGTTAGCTCCAATCTCGGGTATAACAATAGCATCGGTGTTACCCTCTACTTGCGATTGCAAAAGCTCGATCATTGGTCGATTGTCCATGGTGACAATAGGTGGAGTAATGACTTCGGATTGAGCTGCTTTCTTCTTTCGAGCACGGGTACGCATACACACCTACAAAAGGAAAAGAAAAATAGACAAGAAATATTTTTGGTTTTTTTTTATGTTTTTCAATTTTTTTGAATTTTTTGAATTTTTTTTATTTTTTAGGATTTTTTTGAAAATTTAAGAAAGAAAAATAACGTTCAAAAGTGAACGGATCCCAAAATCCAACGCGTCTCTCACTAAAAACTGTTAATCTTAACGAAAAGAGCCGGCAGCGGCGCCATTTAATAACTAGGTTTTCACTTAGTTATGAAAGAGTTATCGTCCGATCTTTTCGAATTGATTACTAGTAATTAGTGCGACTCAGTCGTTCTTGGTGGAAAATTAAATTGTTTGCTTATCTATTTTAAACTATAAGAAAATATAAAAAAATGTCGTTGAGTAAAATAAAAGCTTTAAAAATTAAACTAAAAATTACTAGAAAAACACTTGGTAAAAACAGAGATTTCGGGAAGCGTGCAATTTTTGGAATTTAAAACGCAATGAATTTAAAATTTGAAAACTTTGTAAAAACAAGAAATTAAACCCATCGGAATAATCCTAATCAGAATCCCATAGGAATGCTTGTCGGAACAAGATCGGAATGTGGCTTGTCGGAATGTGATCGAAATATGAACCAGTCGGAATACATAAAATGAAGTCCTATCGGAATGTATAAATAGGACACAATCAGAATAATAGATATCAAAACCAATCGGAATATCCAATAACTTCCTCAGTCGGAATGCAAATCGGAATAGCAATCGTAATCATAAAACCCTTTTCTGATACCTTGTGATCGGAATAATAGTGAGCTGATCGGAATAACAAGCCCTAATCGGAATGTCTAGTCGGAAAGGGGTTTACCCTTTTCCGATGACTTGCACTTCGAAATAAGCCATGTTTTTAAGCTACTTTTAACAAGCACAAACCAAGACTTAACCAAATTAATAATGAGCCAAACTAATAAGCATAAAATAAGAACTTTTTAATCTTTAAATAAGCAAAACTTTTAAATCAAACAATAAAAAGATGAAACTTTTTTTTAAAAAATGAAAAGTAAATAAGCTAAACACAAACTAAGCCAATAAGCATGAAAAGCTCAAAACTTAATCCGTATTAAAACTTGGAGATGAATAAAAAGATAAACTTTTTATTCACATAAGCATCAAGATGAGACAAAATCAAAGATTATCACTAATCAAGATCAAAATAAAGAAAGGTAGAAGAAGATTAAAGATCAAAACTTAACTTTAACTTGTAGATTAAAGATTCAAAAATACAAGATTGAATTAAAGCTTAAACATGAAAGAAAGAAAAGATGAAGTTTTAGTGAGAGAAAGTTAAACACTTTCTCTCTCTAAAGATAAAACTAAAGAAAGAAAAAATAAACTAGCTAACATCCTCCTAATGTGTCATTAGGAGGGTATTTATAGGAGATGGGGAGGTGCATGTGTTTCCTCCTCTTTCTTTCTTCTCGTCTCGACTCGATTTAAATCCTTTGTCTTTCTCGACGTCGTCTCGGGATTTGTAGATATTAATTGAACTTGTCTTATAATTTTCTTCTTCTATTAGACTTGATTTCTTCGACTTCATTAAACTTCCGTCTTTAGACTTTTTATTCAATAAATCTTCAGAATAGGCCTTGGACTTCCGTTCTTTTTACATTCTTGATCTTTTGACTTCGTCTTTTCTCGTTTTCTTCGATAAACGCCCGTGATAGCCCGTGTTTTCTTCCTTTTTCACATTTTTATCCTGAAACACAATAAAAACACAAACCACGCATAATTCCGACTTTTACGACATAAAATACACGTTTTGGTCTTGTTAACATTGGAAATAAGTGGTAAAAGGTTAAGTGTTTTCACACTTATTACAAAAACAAAAACTAAAAGTAGTCTTACCGGAGCCTTACGGAGAAGTTGCGTGCTTTTGTAAAATATTTTTGACACCAAAGTTATAGTTTAGGACTATTTCAAAACCAACCTAGTTCTCTATAACTTGTGGCTCTGATTACCAATCTTTAACACCCCTAAATATATTGTGCAGCGGAATACACATTTGGGTGCTAAACACAAGCATCGTTACACAAGATACATTAAACGACCTCAAATGAGACGTTCAGAATATAAAGAAATAAAATTCAACTTTTGTCTAAAACATTCTATTCCAAATAAATCATAAGTTTAGAAATTCAGAGTAGCGTTTCGGTCCCCCAAGGATCTCAACCATCCAACAAAATAGTTTTACCACAATACACGACCATAAGATAAATTGTTCAAAAGATAAGGGAAAGAAATAAGTTTAGACCCAACAACCCAAAAGCAACCCGCAACCTTCCCAAGCAAGCTCCGCCATCGATCAGCTTCGATTACCTGAAACACATGCTTAAATGGATCAACAAGTAATGTTGAGCGAATCTATAGGTTTATCAAATCATTATTTAAACACAAGAGAAAAATCATCATAATCATTTAATAGTATTATAGTGCACAAAATCTATTATTCAAGTATCCCATCTTATAGCAAAAGCTATATTTATTGTATTAAGCTCATGACACCGACCCCTTAACTTAGTAACCCACGGCAAAAAGGTCGGCATGACTAGATGAAACCATTGCCCCTCTAGGGTATCTGTTGCCAATTATATACCATAATTCTTATTCGCTAAATTATCCGTCCACAAAGGTTACTCGACGTTAAACTTTGGTCTAAGATAGGGTCGTCAACCCCGTAGTACTATCATTTAAATAAGCGGTTATTCCTACTCATAACAAAGAGCTAGAAGATAGTTAATGGTTAATGAAATTAGGGACTTAGGCAACAAGGTACTTAATACAATTCATCACATTCGGGTCCAAACAATTACTCACGACTTGTGTTCGTTTTATTTCAAATAGCATGTATCCCCCTCTCGAGTTAAAAACATTTAAAACAAGTATAAAGCAAGGCTATAGACTTACCTTAGTAGAAGAGGTAGTAGTAAGACGATCGCCGACGATAGTAGATGCCCGGTAACACTCGAAAGACACAACCTATCAAATAAGGCACGTACTTTAATAATATAACCAAGTATAACTCATACTTAGTGAAATTAAAATCAACAATTTCAAACCACAATAAATCCATAAAAACAACCCATACAAATGATACTATTAGATGCCTTCATATTTTTACTTTACTAGACAACACTCCCAAAAACATTTTGCCGGTACATACCAAATGTACAAGTTGATTTCCCATACTTAGACACTTCCAGTTTTTATGAAACTACCATAAGAACTCACTCTCAACCTGTAGAAATCCCTCCTAAAAATTCACCAAATGATTTTCCCTCTAAGACCCTCTGCTCAACACATCTTTGACTTCCAAAAATTCGGACAATTTTACATCTTTGACTCATAAGACCATTTTGACCTTCATAATCATTTCCGTTTGCAAAACCAACACTTGAGTTTAAAAATAGACTCATAACCCTAGGTTTAGAGCCTGAGATCAGCCCTTGAACATTTTTAAAACTCATTTTATAGTCCCCGAGTTGTGTTGACACTCGTCTCCCGGTACATGAATATTCAAACTAGCATCACTTACTCCTCGTTTTGAGTTGCAAGCTCTAATTGGTACCAAATCGAATCTTAGGAAAAGCTCAACAACAATATCCTATCAATTCAACTTCCACTCAGACTTAAGATTTCCAATAACACCTCTAAACCTACTGACCTAAAATACACTTTTCAAACTCAATTCAAATCACCTTTTCAATTCAATCTATCAACTCCTAAACACCTAACAATACCATATGAACATCCTAAACAACTCCTATAATCCTAAATCACTTGCATGTTCAATATTTTGCAAAACTCAACTCAAAATCATAGATACAACCATTCAAAAGTAATTAATTAAATAATTAACATATAAGTAAGGAACCTTACCAACAACTACAATGATCAAAATCAACAAAATCTACCACCACCTTGTGGCCGTGGGTCTTGGTGGAAAAAATACACCCAAAAAATGTTTTTCAAGCTTAATTTCTTACTCCCAATTGATCCTAACAACAATATACAACATGCAAACAATAAAATGGATCAAAACACATATTTCATCATAAAATTTCTTGAAAAATAAAAGTTAATGCATGTATGAAATTTTTAGCCTAAAATATTCACAATCAAATTTCAAGGTTGGGTCTAATCTTAGTTTTCTTCAAAACAATGTAATAAAAATTTGTGATGATTTGTGTGTGTGTGTGTGATTTGGCCGTGGGTTTTAAAGAGATAGAGAAGAGCGATTTGTTGAAAAAATTTAATGAATAAAATGAAGTGTGTGTGAGTGGATTTTGCTTATATAGTGGGGCGAGGGTAGAAAGTGTAAATTTTGCATTCTTTTGGACTTAAATGTAAAGTGCAAGTTAAAAAGTGGAAAATGACTAATATTCGATTTTTAAAAAATTTACGGGAGTCGGGTTTCGTAAAAATACTTTTCAAAAGTTAAAACGCACACAAAATATAATAATATGGTTCCAAAGCGACTTAATACGCAATAAAAATGAAAATGTCGAAAATATCAAACATCGAACCGATCGATAATAAAACGAAAAATTTTGAGCATCCGTCGGGATCGCGATCACTAGTAGTCCTCATAACTCGTAAAAACATAAAAATAAGACTTCCAACATTGGTTTCAAATTAAACCGTCAAACATAATAACATTCAAACTCATTAAAATTTCAAAAATACTCGTAAAATAGAATTTAATAATGACCTCGGGTTCGGGTTATCACAATGTCTGATTGAACTAGATGTAGAGGGTTGTCTTAACACCTGTTAATGACATTTTTCTTGTTCTTAAATTTGTTATTTTTTTGGTTTTTATGTTGCTTTTTTTTAATTTTGGTTTTATTTTTTTATTTTTTTTCTTGTTTCACCTTTGTCTTTTAGAATCGTTGCATGTGTTTTGCTAGACAAAGAGTTTATAAAATGATTTGTGGCGATTCATATTTTCTACAAATTGAAGGATTCGGTTGGGACTCATGTATTTTAACTCTAACGTGATTGATTCAGTTTATCGTTTTAAAGTTAGATTTAAATTTCGACACATTTATTTTAGTAAAAAACATGAAATTGCATGTTTTGTTTAAAATAATTTTAGTTTTAAATCGATTGTATTATAAATTAAGTTATCTTATATCTAATTAAAGTTTATTTCTTATGTGAATGCATTCGTATTATATTTAAATTGTAAAAGCCATAATTGATTCAGATTCAAATTTCTCAACCACGTATTCAGATTTAGATGGAAATCAGCTTCAGACTTTTCTACCGAATATTCAGATTCAGATGTGCGAAGTAAATTCAAATTCAGAGCCTCTTAATAAACAAACAATACCTTACTTTTTTTTGTACGTGTTATCTTTTATTTTAGGGCAAGTTACATTATTGTTCCTGAATTTTGAGAAAATTGCGCAATTGGTCCTTATCTAATTTGATTATGGGAATCCTCTCCAATGTTGGCTTTTTTGGTGCTCATTTGGTCCTTTGAGCCCGCTATGCGTAAGTATCGTTATTGTGATTCCGTATTTTTTGACAATTTCATTGTTGATCCCTAACTCATAATTCAAAACAATAACTTTTAAAGAGGTAGTTTTTTTCGTTACAACATTCTAATACATCGTTAGTTTTCAATTTGCTCACCATTTGCTTACCTTATATAACATCACATGGGTTGATAGTCAATCTCGACTTCTGCTTAATCATATTATACTTTATCATATTTGTGTGAACATCTATCATATTTGGGTGTCAAAACATTATCATGTACACATTTATAAACCTTTACTATAAACTAGGGATAATTGATTGAAAATGTATCAAAGTTGTCACTTTTTACTATGTTGTATATTCTTGCCATATATTAATAGGTCAATACATACGGAGTTACTAAACATTCTCAAAAAGTGCGTCTAAGTTACTAAAAATTCATTTTGTCCAGGTTACTAAATTATGACACATAACTTTTGAGTTACTGAACATCAACTAACTTATAAAAACATGATATTTATGTTAGTTAACTTATAAAAACACGAAATTTATGCTACTTAACTTATCAAAAACATGCGTTCAGGTTACTCGAATTAACACTAAATTATAGTGGTGTATAGTTTAGTAACTTAGATGAACAAATTGAAATATTAGTAAATTAGGCGCATTTTTTGGAAATGTTTATTGATATCCGTATGTATTAATCCTATCGACAGGGATAGAGCCAAAGCTGCGAAGAAGAAAGGAAAGCAAGCATCGAGCTCGTCAAGTGCGAATGACGAAGAATTGGTAAGGATGATGGTACCAGAGATATTAATATGGGCCAAGACGAGCTACTAGCCCTTTTGGAGATCAAAAAGAAGGAACTCGAATGTCGTTAAATAAAAATTGAAAATCATGCTTGACAGTTGAATATGGAGGAAAATCACGGAAAATGGAAAGACATGAAGTTCTATATTGCATCATTTGATCACTTGACTCTGGTTGCACATGCATACAATGAGCGACTCAGGGCGGATATCAAGGAGAGGTGTAATTTGAAATTTTAGTTTCAGTTTTTGTTTGTCGTTTCTAATTTCGTACGTTTCAGTTTCTTATTTTCCCCTGTATCATTTTTTATTTTATGAGTAAAAGTATTAAATTAAAGAATAATTAACTAATTAAAATGGTAGTGGAAGGTGAGGTGGATGTGGCTTTTTTTCTTTATTACATTGTAAATGTGACTTTGTAGTAAGTTGATGAAAGAAGAGAGAAAAGTAATGTGACGCTAAGATGGGAGGTGAGTTTTACCCCACCACTCGCCTAACCTAATGTAAAAGTATGTTAATTAGAAAAAGGTCGTCAATACCATTTCAAGATAGTTGTTCATCGTTACAAAAACAAAGAAAGTTTTTGTTAGCATATATGAGTTATGAGTTGTAAATATTTTATTGATGAATAATAGGTGTAAAAGTTTGAGTTATCAAAAGTAAAAAAACTTTGACAAATAATTGTAAAAAATATGCCTTTAGTTCTATGGTAAGGCTAATGAAAGTAGTAAGTTCGATTGAAGGTGAATTCTCACATGAAAAAAGACATGTGTGGGTTGTCATCTCTCACCAAAACCCCACGCGTGACTTCAACTTTTCAGAGACATAGAAAACCCTAAATGGTCAGTTACTCATCTCTCGGCATATACAATAATGTAGGCCCCTTAATATTTCGACCGTTTATTTAATTACAAAAAAAAAATTTCAGTTATCTTTTTTATCTATAAAACCCCGATCTTTTACCATTTTTAGGACACACACAAGTCTCTCTTTTATATACATCTTCTCTATTTTTTTCAAAATATTCAATTTACATGGATGGATATACATTTATGCAACCCGATTTAATGATCAAAAATAAAAAAAAAACTATTATCAACAGCTCGCGGATGCATTTCCTAAGAAGAGCGATGATGTTTTTCATTACAGACGCCAAGCAATTGGATGACGAGTAACCCTGTACTATGAGAACATTATGACTGTCGAAGCCAAGAAAAGTCATCACGGGGGAATTAATAATGTTTTTTTAATATAAGATGTTGATAAATGGCATTTTTCATGTGATTGAAACAAGTCGGGGTAAAAACAAACAAAACTTATTTTACGTTAATCCGATGAGAGATTATAAAAAGGATGCATGTACAAACTTACTATTAATTTGATGAGTAATTTAAACAAGATATCTTGAAACGTTAACTTACTCTTTATATAAATGCAACTAAACATGGTTCATATGTTAATTACGTTCATACTCCATATGCTAATTTAACAAACAGGATATACTAATTTGACAAGGAAGATAAATTCAAGTATCAACTATGCATATCTTATGACTTATAACTTATAAGGACTTATTTTTAAAAAAGTAACAAATTATTTAGAAAACTTTTGGTCCCACTTCACCCATCCCCGCCTTCTCACTTCTCCATCCTTTCATTTTTCGATTATCTTTGACGATAAATGTTTTTACACTTTGTCGTGATAAGAACCAAGTGAGACAAGTTATTACAAATAATATTTTTAGGCATCGGTTGCATTAACATATATGACCATTATGACCTTAACCCATTACCTAATTGACCATACCCAACATTTTTTTGCGCATACATCAGATTAGTTGTGGTGATCTTTTGGTTTCCCTATAAAAAACAACTGGTTTGGGTCGGGGAAAAATTAGGGTCGACATAGTCCACTCTAGATGAAAATAGGGCCCACTAGTATTCCACCAAAGTGTAAAGTCAAAGGAAATATTTAGGGTCGACTTTCTAGGATTGACTAAGTCGACCCTAAGTGTAAAAAAATATTTTTCCAGTGTTTTACCATTTACAATACCATTAAAATTAGTTATAAATAAATAAAATAAAATAAAAATAAAGAATATATTTAAAATTATATATATATATATATATATATATATATATATATATATATATATATATATATATATATATATATATATATATATATATATATATATATATATATATATATATATATATATATATATATATATATATATATATATATATATATATATATATATATATATATACTAGCCTTTAGACCCGTCCGGTGGACGGGCTAGCTTTAAGTATATATATTTTTACTGAAAATTGAATTTATGTGTGTTTGTATTAGAAGTTTAGTATATATAGTGTTAGTTATGGCATCGATATTTTAATAATGTAGCATAGAATAGACAAAAATAACGTATTTTAAGATATTTTGTTTATTTAAGAATATTATGAGTTAATTGAATTTCCATACGTTAACGGTATGAATATGTTTGTTACATACATTTTTTTTAGAATATTAATAATATTGTATAAATATCTTAAGTATTTTTAAATTTTATGAGGTAATAAATTTTGTATATGTTAATGTTATGAATAACGTTTTTATATTAATTTTTTTTGAAATTAATATTATTGTTGTGTATTTTTATAGAATTTTGTATTTAAAGCATTGTTTCACCATCCTTCCTTATATATTTTTATAGAATTTCGTATTTAAGGCATCATTTGTAATTCCTATATATATTTTATTGAATTTTGTATTTAAAGCATCATTTGTAATTCCTATTTTAATTTTGAAGCATTTTATGGAATCATTTTTATAAAAAATTTCTATTTAAGGCATTGTTTCACCAACCTTCCTAATATATTTTTATATAATTTTGTATTTAAGGCATCATTTGTAATTCCTATATATATTTTTATAGAATTTTGTATTTAAAGCATCATTTGTAATTCCTATTTTATTTTTGAAGCATTTTATAGAATCATTTTTATAAAATTTTGTATTTGAAGCATTATTTCACCATCCTTCCTTATATATTTTTATAGAATTTTGTATTTAAGGCAACATTTGTAATCATATATATATTTTTATAGAATTTTGTATTTAAAGCATCATTTGTAATTCCTGTTTTATTTTTGAAGCATTTTATGGAATCATTTTTATAGAATTTTGTATTTAATACATTGTTTGACCATCCTTTCTTATATATTTTTATAAAATTTTGTATTTAAGGCATCATTTGTAATTCCTATATATATTTTTATAGAATTTTGTATTTAATGTATCATTTGTAATTCCTATTTTATTTTGAAGCATTTTATGGAATCATTTTTATATAATTTTGTATTTAAGGCATTGTTTCACCATTATTCCTTATATATTTTTATAGAATTTTGTATTTAAGGCATCATTTGTAATTCATATATATTTTTATAGAATTTGTATTTAATGCATCATTTGTAATTCCTATTTTATTTTTGAAGCATTTTATGGAATCATTTTTAAAGAATTTTGTATTTAAGGCATTGTTTTACCATTCTTCCTTATATATTTTTATAGAATTCTGTATTTAAGGCATCATTTATAATTCCTACATATATTTTGATAGAATTTTGTATTTAAGGCATCATTTGTAATTCCTATTTTATTTTTGAAGCATTTTATGTAACTATTTTTATAGAAATTTGTATTTAAGGCATCATTTGTAATTCCTATATATATTTATATAGAATTTTGTATTTAATGCATCATGTGTAATTCCTATTTTATTTTTGAAGCATTTTATGGAATCATTTTTATAGAATTTTGTATTTAAGGCATTGTTTCACCATCATTCCTTATATATTTTTAAAGAATTTTTTATTTAAGGCATCATTCGTAATTCTTATTTTCTTTTGAAGCATTAATGGAAACCCTTTAATGAATTACATGTGTCATTTTTATAGAATTTTATATTTAAGGAATTGTTTTACCATCCTTCCTATATAAGGGTTTTTGATTTGATTTGATTTGATATATATATATATATATATATATATATATATATATATATATATATATATATATATATATATATATATATATAGAGAGAGAGAGAGAGAGAGAGTTAGGTTAATGTGGTGTACCTTTTGAAAATTGTTAAAATGAAAAGTAGTATGAACCATTGAATTTAATTAGTTAGTATTAAATAAAATTAATAATAGTTGAGTTGCATTAATGTAGCAAATATCTAGTCAAGTAACAACAATTAATAAATAAACCTAAATTTAATTTTCATTTAAACAATACTATTTATTCTTTTAAACAATATTTAATTTTTATTTAACTAAACTTTTAAATAATAACGCTTTTCTTGATACATCTACATATTTATTATTTTTTTTTATATTTTTATTCTTTATATTAGGTAGACTTGATACATAGCAAAATGTTGATACATCATGTCTAAATAGTAATCTTTACAAATGTAAACGACCACATATTCAATATTTTATAATATAATAATATGATACATCAACAAGAAAATGGTATACAAAAAATATATACAATTTATGCCACATCCAAAATTACGAACATGATGATACATATTTGACATTTAACCCGTACACTACCTAAAAAAATAAAAAATAATCATGTACCAATCGATATCCGTAATTATAACTTAATATAATATGCATAACATAACTTGTCTAGAATTATAAAAATTAAAACATAATACAACATAAAAAAAACTAAAACTACAAGTACATATTAGTACAATATGGTTACGTTTTCACAAAAAATATGGTTGTGTTTTTTTTCAATTAATATCATGTATTTAAAGTTATTACAATTAATAAGGGTAACAAATATTGTTAAATTCAAGAGACCATTTTTATGAATCTCCTAACATACATAGAAATGAAATTAATTAATAATTTAATGTTCTTTTAATGAGATTAGTGTCATCTTAATTCAACTACTATATCTAAAGGTCCAAAACACTTTTTATTTTAACAATTATAAGATACTACACTACTTTAACTAAAATCTATATATATATATATATATATATATATATATATATATATATATATATATATATATATATATATATATATATATATATATATATATATATATATATATATATATATATATATATATATATATATATATATATATATATATATATATATATATATATATATATATATATATATATATATATATATATATATATATATATATATATATATATATATATATATATATATATATATATATATATATATATATATATATATATATATATATATATATATATAGGAACGGGGTAAAATGAGAAGGGGTCTTAAAATAAAAAGTATAGGAAGGATTGTGAGAGTGACATGTGTCACTATGCCATATCACCATGGCACATAATAATGACACCTCATTATTATAAAAGATTAGAATTTTTTAAAAAAAAAGAAATTTCGAAATTTTTTTTTCAAAAAAAAAAATATTTTCGAAAAAAAAAAAAATTCGAATATTTTTTTTCCAAATTTTTTTTTTGAAATTATTCTTCGAAAAAAAATTCGATTTTTTTTTCGAAAAAAAAATATTTTAAATTTTTTTAAAAATTTTTTAAAAATAAAACAAAAGATAATCTACTGCATCGCGATTATATATTTTGATGCATCATGTTAATAAGTTAATGCATCACAGTAATAAGTTATTGCATTATAGTTCATCACCAAACTTAATGCAGTAACTAATTACAGTGATGCATTAACTTCTTAAGTTGATGCATCAAACATATAATTGTGATACAGTAGATTATTTTTAAAAAAATTTAAATAAAACAAAAGATAATCTATTGCATCGCAATTTTATATTTTGATGCATCATGTTAATAAATTATAGTGATGCATTAACTTCTTGAGTTGATGCATCAAACATATAACTGTGCTGCAATAGATTATTTTTTAAAAATTTTAAATAAAACAAAAGATAATCTATTGCATCGCAATTTTATATTTTGATGCATCATGTTAATAAGTTAATGCATCACAGTAATAAGTTACTGCATTATAGTTCATCACCGAACTTAATGCAGTAACTAATTTATGCGATGCATTAACTTATTAAGTTGATGCATCAAACATATAACTGTGATGCAGTAGATTATTTAAAAAAATATTTCGAAAAAAAATATCCAAAAATTTTTTTTTTCAGAAAAAAATTTTTGAAAAAAAAAGTTTTGAAAAAAAAATTTTGAAAAAAATTATTTTCGAAAATTTTTTTTCAAAAAAAATTTTTTTCCAAAAAAAAAGTTACGAATTTTTTTTTTTTAAATTCGAAATTTTTTAGGTGTTGTGGTGTAATGATTATGTGGCATGATGATGTGGCTAAGTGACACATGTCACTCCTATAATCCTTCCTAGACTTTTTTTTTTAAGGGGACTTTTTAGTGTATCCCTACCCTATATATATATATATATATATATATATATATATATATATATATATATATATATATATATATATATATATATATATATATATATATATATATATATATATATATATATATATATATATATATATATATATATATATATATATATATCCTACTAGGTGCAAACAAACTTGAAGTGGCCACGTCAACTTCCTGAAAAGGGAGGGGTTTACCTGGTTTGAGTTTGTGTGGCGGTGGGTTCAAACCCCGTGGATTAGTCGTCCAATGTGTCGGAAATCACGGTTACCAAAATATATATATATAT